>VMBQ01005257.1:0-60069 GCA_007657795.1 Dreissena rostriformis
GATTAGAATGACGACTAGTATTATTACCAGTATAATGACCAGAGTAGTGACCAGAGTGATGACCAGAGTGATGAACAGAGTAATGACCAGAGTGATTACCAGAGTGATAACCAGAGTGATGACCAGAGTGATGACCAGAGTGATGACAAGTGTGATTAGAATGACGACTAGTATTATGACCAGTATTATGAACAGAGTAATGACCAGCGGGATGACCAGAATTATGACCTGAGGGATGACAAAAGGGATGACCAATGTGATGACCTGTATGATGACCATTATGGTGACGAGTGTGATGACCAAAACTATGACCAGGTCGATGATCAGATTGATGACCAGAGATATGATCAGAGTGATGACCAGAGTGATGAACAGAGTGATGACCAGAATGATGACCAGAGGGATGACCAACGAAATGACCAGTGTGATGACCAGTATGATAGCCAGTTAAATGGAGTCTAATGCGTGTTGCGTAGAGTTTCGTAAAGTGTCCGCACAGGCTAATCAAGGAAGACAATTTCCTCCTAAAATGGATTTTCAGTCAGAAGACACTTCCTTTAAACGAAAAATACAGACTGTATCTGTGACGATAATTTAAGCAGATATATGAAGTCCGGGTTTTTTTTTACCACGGCATAAACATTTTGTTTTAATTAAACAAAAAGCAAATACGCACATAAGACCAAACATAAAATATCACAAAGAACGGAGCTTAATGACACATGTAAAATGAACTTATTTGTATGCAACCGCGTGTTGTTTGTTATTAAGAAAAACCGTTAAATATGTGTTGAACCTTTACCATTTTTTTATTCAATTATCAGATACTGTCATTAACTGTATATTTAAAACACAAACATTGAATAAGCTCGAACTATTTGACTTTAAAAACGCAACCCTTTTCCAAGTAAAATCACCTGATTTAAGTTTGCAATTGCGCCATGTTACAAAAAGTTGTGTGCTAACCATACATATATTTTGATACAGAAAGATGCAATGGGCAGATGCAAAATGTTCCTCGGATGTATACGAGCGTGTGTTCTCTTGTAATGTAAGTAAAGTGTTCGGGTAACAAATATCTTAAAGATTTTCTGATCTACCTGTTTAACTTCATGCACACACATCAAGTTTGTAGCGACAAAATTGAAGAGCCACATTCATATTTATTCGATAACATTTCAAATGACAGATGTTATACCAATGATTATTATGAAAACCTACGCATATCCACATCAATATTCACAGGAGGTTGCCGTTACTGCAGTCAACGATGTGGTTTTGTACAATAACAACATTTGTTACAAAGATGTTTGTATGTGATTATGATATTTTACGAATATTCAAAGGTAATTACCATTGTTAAGTCTGAATAACAACATATGTCGATACATTTGAAGGCCATACCATTAGATATATCATTTTATGTAAATTATCAGCTGAAGTACATCAAAAACCTCTATTCCAAGGTTGGCACGTTGTGAATTTTCAACGAACCTGGGGGTTGATTCGACAATGTGAAACGATCGGACAGGAAGTATTCAAAACCAAGTTCATTGTGTATGCTAAATGTTACATTAAAACAAAGTTATTTAATCTGTGTAAACATTTTATCCGAGTCAAGCGAATTGTATGAATTGCACCATGGCATTATTATACAATATAGAAATACAATATTTAGCTCTCACAAAATCCAAACCTAGCAAACCGTATTTTTTATGAGAAAGTAAATGAACACGGATCGAAATATTAAATACATCGTCAGTGTCTGAATGTGAGACATTAATATTTACTCCTTAACCTTTTGAGCACAGATTTGTTTAATTTTTATGTGTTTAATACTGTCCTTTCATTTTAAGATGTATTTCCAACGTTCACTGGCAATACGCGAAACGCTTTACGCCAATTGATTTAACTGAAAGTATTTCGAAATTTACCAAGTAAACAAAATCCAATAAAACGTTCACTGTCGTGTAAAAGCGAAAAAATAGTTAAGTAGCATGTATTTTGTAAGTTTTACAGTATATCGATTAATACGAATTTTTAGTTTTACCTTACCTTTAGCACAGTCTCATTGTGAAATTATGTGATCGCTTTTTTCCGTCGTGCGTCGTCCGTTGTGCGTCGTCCGTCGTGCTTCGTCACTATTTTCCTGGTTAATATTCAGAAGGCCACATTAAATGTCCGATCTTCATGAGCCTTGGTCAGAATATTTGTGTATATGATATCTTGTCCAAGTTTGAAACTATTTTACATAAGTAACTGTGCCACATGGCACTCAGTACAATTATAGAAAAAGCTTGTTAACATTTATTGTCCAATCTTCAGGTGCGTAAAGTTGGCACTGACATCAACAATCGACATTCAGATCTCGAGCTGAGACGAATATCAAGCTAGCTCTGACATCGACATTTGGCACTAGTCCCGAATTTCAACCTGGGCCGATTGTCGAGCCAGCTCTTATATCGACATTCGACACTAGTCCCAAATATCGAGCTGGGACGAATATCGAGCCAGCTTTGACATCAAAATTCGACCAGAGTGATATCCAGAGTGATATCCNTGACCAGAGTGATGACCATAGTGATAACCAGAGTGATGACCAGAGTGATGACAAGAATGATGGCAGTTAAATAAACGCTCTATTTGGAATTTGCTGGGCCATTCGCCGATTTGTTTGTAATACGTGTCAGTGATTAAATCCGGGTGTCACTACTGGATGTGGTCCCCGATTATTAAGCACAGTCAGCGCTTTGTTTCATACGTTAAATACGTCTTTGACATTCTCAAATGTATATCGCCGGGAAGCCGTATCAGCAACCCACGTATATCGAGTATTTCTCCCCATGCAAACATGGCGTGATTGTCTGATGCAATTACCCACCTGCTGCAACTGTACTTTTCAATGTCACATGGTTCTTTTTGCAATAAGGGGGTTATTTCATCATACATGCACAGATGGCAAACAATCTACTATATTTTCCCATCTATATAACTCACATCATGCAGCATCAGAAGCGACAGGACGAAAGTTCAGACACAAACGGATTCTACAGAAATGGTAAGTAAACGAATAAATGTTTAATTTGATGTTCGACATGTTAATTCTCATGTTTTTATTTTATGTATTATTTTATGAATACAACATGTTTGTTGATTGTGTTCGCACCATGATATCGAAATATATCTATCTATCTATTTATCTATCTGACAAGATTTACCATTACTTGAAATCGTAATGTGTTGGTTTGAATGTTACTGCTAAGGATTTTGTAAATGCAATCATTCAATAAATTTATGATGTTGTTGAACTAGTTACGTGTGCTCATATTAAGAGAAACGTTCACGTTTATATTAATTCTAAATAATTAAATTGCGTAGTTATTTTGATTGAGAATAGATAGATGCACGATGTTCAATGTATATATACTGAGTCTTGTGGATGGAAATGCATTCATATATGCATAGGTTGATGCAAGTGTAAAAATTAAATCGTTCAATATATGTTAGGACAACATTTTAATTGAAACAATTTCTGATTAAGGTTGTTTTACTCTGTTTGCATTTGCAGTGGTCACGATGTTGTAATTTTAAAAAATAACCCTGGTTAATTTTTTGGTGAGTTTATTTTAAAAGAGACATTTGAAAATGGTATCATACTTTTAATGATATGCACACCGACTAACAGGCTACACAGACAAAAACAGAGCAATTGAAAAGCTGGTGCGCTAAATAAATTTGTTTTCAAATCAGCTGTAGATGATTACTGATTATCCTGCATACGGACATTTTGATTTTTTAATCATAACTTATATGAATTCAGTTAACTTGGAAATATTATATTTCTTTGTAAGATTTATTACATATTTTGGAATATATTATTTACGTCTGTTCAACACTTAATGTCGCCTTAACCGGAAGAAGAAATATAACGAAACTATAATTTTAGCTATTTCGAGGGAACGACTTCGATAACTCGTTCCCACGAGTTGTTTAGCCAATCAAATTGTTTTTATTATAACTAAACTTTGACTTTTTTTGAATTGCACTCCTCTTTTTGACGATGCTGCTTCAGCAGCTCGTCTAAGTTATCATACCATAACAGAATCTTCACAATGGCGTTCTACCTCAAAGACCGAGCCAGTCCGATTGAGTTAGGTCAATTTTCTCAATCGGCATACCTCGCTGATAAACATTGATAACGCTAGAGGCAGCTAGGTTCCCGTCCTCTTTCAAATTTTTCGAGAGGTTCGGGACAGGAACCAGACATGAAACTGCCAGGTGGCACTTCAAACGCTGTGACGCTGGGAAATTCCTATACGTAGTTATCCCTACGCTGACAAGTTGGACTAGCTTGTGTCAGAAAAGTTGGACTAGCCTGTGTCAGACAAGTTGGACTAGCCTGTGTCAGAAAAGTTGGACTAGCCTGTAACAGACAAGTTAGACTAGCCAGTGTCATACAAGTTGGACTAGCCTGTGTCAGAAAAGTTAGACTTGCCTGTGTCAGACAATTTGAACTAGCCTGTGTCAGACAAGTTGGACTAGCCTGTGTCAGACAAGTTGAACTAGCCTTTGTCAAGCAACTTGGACTAGCTTTTGTCAGACAAGTTAGACTTGCCTATGTCAGACAAGTTAGACTAGCCTGTATCAGACTAGTTGGACTAGCCTGTGTCAGACAAATTATACTAGCCTGTGTCAGACAATTTAGACTATACTGTGTTAGACAAGTTGGACTTGCCTGTGTCATACAAGTTGGACTAGCCTGTGTAAGACAAGTTGGACTAGCCTGTGTCAGACAAGTGAGACAAGCCTGTGTCAGACAAGTTAGACTAGCCTGTGTCACACAAGTTAGACTAGCCTGTTTCAGACAAGTTGGACTATCCTGTGTCAGACAAAATGGACTAGCCTTAGTCAGACAAGTTGCACTAGCCTTTGTCAGACAAGTTAGACTAGCCTTTGTCAGACAAGTTGGACTAGCCTGTGTCAGACAAGTAAGACAAGCTGTGTCAGGCAAGTTATACTTGCCTGTGTCAGACAAGTTGGACTAGCCTGTGTCAGACAAGTAAGGAAAGCCGGTGTCAGACAAGTTAGACTAGCCTGTGTCAGGCAATTTAGACTAGCCTGTGTCAGACAAGTTAGACCAGCCTGTGTCAGACAATTTAGACCATCCTGTGTCAGACAAGTAAGACTAGCCTGTGTCAGAAAAGTTGGAATAGCCTGTGTCAGACAAGTTGGACTAGCCTGTGTCAGACAAGTTGGACAAGCCTGTGTCAGACAAGTTGGAAAAGCCTGTGTTAGACAAGTTAGACTAGCCTGTGTCAGACAAGTTGGACTATCCTGTGTCAGACAAGTCGGACAAGCCTGTGTAAGACAAGTTAGACTAGCCTGTGTCAGACAAGTTGGACTATCCTGTGTCAGGCAAGTTGGACTTGCCTGTGTCAGACAAGTTAGAATAGCTTGTGTAAGACAAGTTGGACTAGCCTGTGTCAGACAAGTTAGACTAGCCTGTGTCAGACAATTTATATTAGCCTGTGTCAGACAAGTCAGACTAGCCTGTGTCAGACAAATAAGACTAGCATGTGTCAGACAAGTTAGACTAGCCGGTGTCAGACAAGTGAGACAGGCCTGTGTGAGAAAGGTTAGACATTCCTGTGTCAGAAAAGTTATAACAACCTGTATCAGACAATTTAGACAAGTCTGTGTCATACAAGTCAGACTAGCCTGTGTCAGACAGGTAAGACTTGCCTGTGTCAGACAAGTTGGACTATCCTGTGTCAAATAAGTTTGACTAGCCTGTGTCAGACAAGTTGGAATAGCCTGTGTCAGACAAGCTAGACTAGCCTGTGTCAGACAAGTTAGACCAGCCTGTGTCAAACAAGTTAGACTAGCCTGTGTCAGACAAGTTCGACTAGCCTGTTACAGACAAGATGGACTAGCATATGTCAGACAAGTTAGACTAGCCTGTNTTTTCGGATCTACTTGTTTAACTTCATGCACACACATCAAGTTTGTAGCGACAAAATTGAAGAGCCACATTCATTTTTATTCGATAACATTTCAAATGACAGATGTTGTACCAATGATTATAAGGAAAACCTACGCATATACACATCAATATACAAAGGAGGTTGCCGTAACTGCAGTCAACGGTGCGGTTTTGTATAATAACAACATATGTTACAAATATGTATGTATGTGATTATGATATTTTACGAATATTCAAAAGTAATAACCATTGTTAAGTCTGAATAACAACATATGTCGATACATTTGAAGGCCATACCATTAGATCTATCAGTTTATGTTACTTATCAGCTGAATGATATCAAAAACCTCTATTCCAAGATTGGCACGTTGTGAATTTTCAATGAACCTGGGGGTTGATTTCACAATGTGAAACGATCGGACAGGAAGTGTTCAAAACCAAGTTCATTGTGTTTGCTAAATGTTACATTAAAAAAAAGTTATTTAATCTGTGTAAACATTTTATCCGAGTCAAGCGAATGATAATGAATTGCACCATGGCATTACTATAAAATATAGAAATACAATATTTAGCTCTCAAAAAATTTAAACTTAGCAAACCATATTTTTTATGAGAAAGTAAATGAACACGGATCGAAATATAAAATACAACGTCAGTGTCTGAATGTGAGACAATAATATTTACTCCTCAACCTTTTTAGCACATATTTGTATAAGTTTTATGTGTGTAATACTGTCCTTTCATTTTAAGATGTATTTCCAACGTTCACTGGCAATACGCGAAACGCTTCACGCCAATTGATTTAACTGAAATAATTTCGAAATTTACCCAGTAAACAAAATCCAATAAAACGTTCACTGTCGCGTAAAAGCGAACAAATAGTTAAGAAGCATGTATTTTGTAAGTTTTACAGTATATCGATTAATACGCATTTTTAGTTTTACCTTACCTTTAGCACAGTCTCATTGTGAAATTATGTGATCGCTTTTTCCGTTTTGCGTCGTCCGTCGTGCTTCGTCACTATTTTCCTTGTTAATATTCAGAAGGCCACATTTAATGTCCGATCTTTATGAGCCTTGGTCAGAATATTTGTGTATATGATATATTGTCCAAGTTTGAAACTATTTTACACAAGTAACTGTTCCACATGGCACTCAGTAAAATTATAGAAAAAGCTTGTTAACATTTATTGTTCAATCTTCAGGTGCGTAAAGATGGTACTGACATCGACAATCGACATTCAGATCTCGAGCTTGGACGAATATCAAGCTAGCTCTGACATCGACATTTGGCACTAGTCCCGAATTTCAACCTGGGGCGATTGTCGAGCCAGCTCTTACATCGACATTCGACACTAGTCCCGAATATTGAGCTGGGACTAATATCGAGCCAGCTTTGACATCGAAATTCGACCAGAGTGGTATCCAGAGTTATGACCAGAGCGATGACCAGAGTGATGACCAGAGTGATGACCAGAGTGATGATCAGAGAGATGACCAGAGTGATGACCATGGTGATGGCCAGAGTGAAAACCAGAGTGGTGACCAGCGTGATAACCAGAGTGATGACCAGAGTGATGACCAGAGTCATGACCAGAGTGATGACCAAAGTGATGACCAGAGTGATTACCAGAGTGATGACCAGAGTAATGACCAATTGGTGACCAGAGTGATGACCAGAGTGATGATCAGAGTGATGACCAGAGTGATGACCAGAGTGATGATTAGAGTGATGACCAGTAGGATGACCAGAGTGATGACAAGAATGATGCCCAGAGTAATGACCTGAGCGATGACCAGAGTGATGACCAGCGTGATGACCAGAGTGATGACCTGAGTGATGACCAGAGTGATGGCCAGAGTGATGACCAGAGTGATGACCAGAGTGATGACCAGAATGATGACCAGAGTGATGACCACAGTGATGACCAGAGTGATGACCAGAGTGATGACCAGAGTGATGACCAGAATGATGACCATTAGCATGACCAGAGTTATGATCATTCTGATGACCAGAGTGATGACCAGAGTGATGACCAGAGTGATGACCAGAATGATGACCAGAATGATGACCAGAGTGATGACCAGAGTGATGACCTGAGTGATGACCAGAGTGATGACCAAAGTGATGACCAGAGTGATTACCAGAGTGATGACCATAGTGATGACCAGAGTGATGACCAGAGTAATGACAACAGTGATGACAACAGTGATGAGCAGAGTGATGACCAGAGTGAAGACCAGAGTGATGACCAGAGTGATGACAAGACTGATGACCAGTCTGATGACCTGACGGATTACCAAAGGGATTACCAGTGAGATGGCCAGTATGATGGCCATTATGATGACCAGTATGATGACGAGTATGATGACGAGTATGATGACGAGTATGATGGCCAAAAAGATGACTAGAGTGATGACCAGAGTGATTACCAGAGTGATGACCAGAGAAATGACCAAAGGAATGACCAGAGTGATGACCAGAGTAATGACCAGAGTAATGACCAGAGTGATGACCAGAGTGATGACCAGAGTGATGACCAGAGTGATGACCAGAGTGATGACCAGAGTGATGACCAGGGTGATGACCAGTGTGATGACCATTATGAGACCATTATTATAACCATAAATATGATCAGAATGGTGGCCAGAGTGATGACCAGAGTGATAACCAGAGTGATGACCAGAGTGATGACCAGAGTAATGACCAGAGTGATGACAAGAGCGATGACCAGAGTGATGACCAGAGTGATTACCAGAGTGATGACCAGTGTGATGACCAGAGTGATGACCAGAGCGATGACCAGAGTGATGACCAGAGTGATGACCAGAGTGATGACCAGAGAAATGACCAGAGTGATGACCAGAGTGATGACCAGAGTGATGACCAGAGTGATGACCAGTGTGATGGTCAGAGTGGTGACCAGAGGTGTGACCAGAGTGATGTCGAGAGGTATTACCAAAGGGATGACCAGTGTGATGACCAGTATGATAACCAGTTAAATGGGGTTAAATGCGTGTTGCGTGGAGTTTCGTAAAGTGTCCACACAGACTAATCAGGGAAGACACTTTCCTCCTAATATGGGTTTTCGGTTAGAAGAGACTTCCTTTAAATGGAAAATACAGAATGCATCTGTGACGACAATTTACGCAGATACATGAAGTCCGTTTTTTGTTTTACCACGGCGAGGCTGGAATGAACATTTTATTTATTTTTAAACGAAAGCAAATACGCACATAAGACCAAACATAAACTATCACAAAGAACGGAGCTTAATGACACATGTTAAAGCAAAACCGTACAATATGTGTTAAACCGTTACCATTGTATATTCAATTATCAGATACTGTCATTAGCAGTAGATTTGAAACACAAACATTGAATAAGCTCGAACTGTTTGACTTTCAAAATGCAACCATTTTCCACGTAAATTCACCTGATTCAAGTTTGCAATTGCGCCATGTTACAAAAAGTCGTGTGGTATAACATCATATGTTACAAAGATGTATGTATGTGATTATGATATTTTACGAACATTCAAAAGAAATTACCATGTGAAGTCTGAGTAACAAATGTATTCAAATTTGCTATTACGCCATAGGAAAAAACGTCTCGCTTTAATCCTAAATTTCCATTGCTCCAGAAAGATGTACTGGGACAAACCTGTTTCTGTGATGTATAAGAACATGTTTTATCTGTTAATGGTTATGGTTTACGGTTAAGGGTTGTGTTAAAACAACCATATTGTTGGCAAATTGACGACTGAACCATATGGAAGACATCGCTTCAACGCAAAATCACCATCTAGTTCTTTCTTGTTCATTGTCTGATCTGCCTGTTTAACTCCATGCAATCACATTATTTTTGTAGCGAAAAAGTGTATAGACGCATTGCAGTTGTTCGAATAAATACAAAACCACGACAGATGTTGTGCAAATTATTCACGGAAAACCTATGCATGTTTCCATCAATACTCTCATGAAGTATTGACGTACAATATTAAAACATTACTGCATGCAATGCGAATCGCACGTCGCGTGCAAGTGCGTGTTATGTATAAACTGTCCATATTCCATGTCAACAACATAACAATAATGTTCTGGAAACACCACATTTTAACCCCCCAAAAAAACGAATAAGTAACGCCTGAGTGGTTTCGAACTCTGTGCATGATTATAATGTCAACCGGGAAATTGTACATTGAAATATTTTATCATGAATTATACACGTTTGCATTCAAACTTAAAACATCATATATGTGTGTTTCAAAAATTTATATTTCGTAGATACGTAAATTCTTTGATTTTCGATTCTAAAGAAACGCTTTATTTGAAATTTGCTTTGCCAGTCGCCGATGTGTTTGTTATACGTGTCCGCGATAAATTGTAGGTGTCACTACTGGATGTGGTCTCCGATAATCTAGTGCATTCAGCGCGTGGTTTCATAAAAATCACTGTCGTTGAATACGTCATTGAAATTTTCAAATGAACATCGTCAGGGAGCCGTATCAGCAACCCACGTATATCGAGTATTTCGGCCCATGCGAACATTGCGTGATTTTCTGATGTAATTACCTACATGGTGCAGCAAGGTAGGTACAATGTGACATTTAAGTGCAATGTCACATTGTTCTTTTTTGCACTAAGGTGGTTATTTCATCCGACAATCACGCCATGTTCGCATGCGTGCATGAACAGATGGCAAACAATCTACTCTATTCTCCCATCTATAAAACTCACATCATGCAGCCTCAGAAGCGACAGGACGAAAGTTCAGACACAAACGGATTTTACAGAAATGGTTAGTAAGAAAATAAATGTTTACTTTGATGTTCGACAAGATTTAACATGACTTGAAATCGTAATGTGATGATTTGAATGTTACTATTAAGGATTTTGTAAATGCAATCATTCATTAAATGTATGATGTTGTTTAACTAGTTACATGCGCTCTAATTAAGAGAAACGTTCACGTTTATATGAATTCTAAATGTTTAAATTGCGTTGTTATTTTGATTGAGAATAGATGGATGCACGATCTTCAATGTATATATACTGAGTCTTGTGGAGGGAAATGCATTCATCTATATGCATAGGTTGATGCATGTGTCAAAATTCATTCGTTCAATATATGTTATGACAACGTTTTTATTGAAACAATTTCTGTTAAAGCTTGTTTTACTCTGTATGCGATTGCATTGGTCGCGATGTTGTAATTTTTAAGTTAATATTTGGTGAGTTTATTTTAAAAGAGACATTTGGAAATGGTATCATAATTTTAATGATATGCACACCGCATAACATGCTACACAGACACAAACAGAGCAATTTAAAACCTGTTGCGCTAAATAAATTTGTTTTCAAATCAGCTGTAGAGGATTTATGATTATCATGCATACGGACATTTTGAATTTTTCATCATAACTTATATGAATTCACTTAATTTGGAAATATTTTGTTTCTTCGTAAGATTTATAAAATATTTTGGAATGTATTTTTTACGTCTGTTCAACACTTAATTTCGCCTTAACCGGAAGAAGAAATATAACAAAACTAGATTCTAAAAAGTATTTAATTTATCTATTACATTATATTGATTAAAATAATTTCACTGATCCAATATATTACTTAAATTATGATGACATATGGTCATTCTTCACCAAAAATTGTGTTTACATTGGAAGGTCTACCATGTTAAACTATACATAACTTGTATCCAAGTATTATACTTATCACGTGATTGTTTCACGTGTCGGTGGCATAGATGTGACCTTGACTCCTATTCTTTTAAATTGTACTACTCGTTTTTCTATCTCGTTCCCACGACATATTAACCCGACGTAACGACTTACTAACTAATAGAACAAAGAGGATTAAATTCGATTGTCTGACTCACTCGTTCCACAAAAGGAGAGAATTTTAGCTATCTCGGGAACGACTTTGATAACTCGTTCCCACGAGTTGTTCAGCCAATCAAATTGTTTTTTATATAAATTAAACTTTTACTTATTTTGAATTGCACTCCTTATTTATATCTCGTTTCCACGACACACAAGCTCGTGGGAAGGACTTTCTAAATCGAGGGAAAGAGATAGAAAAAAGAGGAGTAAATTTGATCGGCTGACTAAATCATTCCCTTAAAATAGCTGAAATTCTCTTCTTTTGTTTCATGCACCCCTTCTGTATTAAAATACGCCAAACCTACGTTGCTTAATTCTGATTAAAGATCTGATCTGATCTGATTCTGATCTTATAGTGGTCCGCTTTGAAATCTGATTGTCAATTAATAGATCACCACTAAAAAAAGGAATCAGTTCCAAGACGCCAACTACTGATTTTCTAATTCCTTTTTTGTATTATTATGGAATTACAGCAGCTGTATACACTGGCCTTACTGGCGTTTGTTGTGGTGGTACGTGCGCAAAAGCCATGGCAGGGACCACATGATGACCCTTGTCTTAACCCTGGGCTGGGAACATTGATGCACCTGTGTCGTGAGTAATGATTACTTGTCTTACGACTTCATATTTAAAGGAGTCATCTATATATTGGTCAGATAATGTTTCTGATGTGTCCTTGTTTATGTATTACTTTGTGACTGGCATTCATGAGGCATAACATTAGCTTGAAACTTAGCATACTTTTGATTAAGATTACGTAAATTCATTTTTATAATCACCAAATGCATAAAAGAGAAACATAGCGATATTCCATCAAACACCGTGTGGTCGTTCGCGCTTGTGGTAAATCATCGTGTAAACGCTTAAAGTGTACATTTATACAGACAACAAATGATAGCCTGATTGTGAGTACAGATCAATTTACATGCGTATTAGTTAACGAAGATCAATCGATTAGTTATACCGGTGCATTGAAGATGTTTATGACATATAATGGCGATATGACTGCTGTGTGTTTTTGTTTTGCTTTTTTTAGATTTAAACCACAAGATTGTGTTTTCATGTTGCTAATAAATATTCACTAATAGATCAGAACGATCACAATATACTAATTAAAAACCTGTCTGAGTGTTTGTTAAGTCGCAGTCGGCTTTTTGCGTTTCAATTATATTGAGAATAATCCACTTAGGTCAAAAAGTTTCGAATATGTATATTGTAGTAAAAGAGCCTTTATCATCAGATTGCATTGCTAGCTATTTGTATTTGATTGTTCACTTAGAGTGTGCAAGTAATCCGTGCGAGAATGGAGCCACGTGCATCAACCTTATCCCCAACGACTACAAGTGCACGTGTGCGGCCGGTTGGCAGGGACCCAACTGTGACCAAGGTTCTTTTTGTTTAGCATTTCTCAGTAAACATAGAAAATCAAACACCTATTAGCGTGCATTTTATATTGTTTGCTTAAACATACACGCAGCAAACAGCAATACAAATTGCACATGTTACAAAAACACATCTATTAGACTTAAAAACACCTTCATAATTTCAAAATATAAGACTCTGCTCTTTAATGTTTGATAAACTTCTTCTTTTATCCCGAAGTCCATCTTCTCGGAATAGTTTAGATCAATATTTGCCCACCCGGTATTTAACTTATGCAACGATGTCGTTAATTTTACAAATACAAAGCATTAGTTTTAAGTGTATGCATATATTTTCAAATGCACACATGCATTCTTTCTGTAATAAGATAGCAAAACATACTTATAATTTAGGCAAAATATTAAATGCACCACCGACAACAAGTTATATTACATATAAATGAGAGAAATTCACCTATCTTTTAAGTTTTAAGTGTATATGTATATTGTGAAATGCACACCTGCATGGTTTTTGTAATAAGATAGCAAACCTTCTTAAATATAAGACAACCTACTAGATGTACCACCGACAAAAAGCTATGTAACAGTTTCATTAACACAGTTCACCTTTTTTTATTAAAACACGTAATTATTTGATATTTCCCCATTAATTTGTATGATTCGCGTATACTTTAAATACTCATATTAATTTCAATGTGAAAAACGCAACAATTTCATATCGTGTTTTTTAAATATAAATGTTGCATTATGTGCGTTATAACTGCTTTTAAGAGGATTTGTTTCATTTGTGTTCATTAACGTTGGACTGTGCCTTTTTTGTTTCGGTAGACATCGACGAATGTGCCAACAACCCATGCCTGAATGAAGGCACGTGCACCAATCTGCTAAACGCGTACGAGTGTACCTGTGCGGCCGGTTGGCAGGGAACCAACTGTGAAACAGGTTTGTGTTGTTTAGCATTACTCAGACAAAATAGAAAAATACACACCGATTAGCGTGTGTTGCAATATGTTTTCTTAAACGGACATGATACACATATCAGTAAAACTGCAACCTGAGCTCACAAATCTATTTGATTAATTTAAAAACGCATTCCTTATTACACAATAAAAGAGTATGCTTTTCGATGAATATGTGTAGCTTGAAACTTTAACAATAAGTTGCCAATAATTGAAGTACTTATGTCTCATAATTACTTCTTATCTCCTGAAGTCAACATTTTCACAATAGTTTAGACCAATGTTCGCCCAACCGGCAGTTAACTAATGTAATATTTTTTATAAGTTAACATATGCAAAACATAAGTTATAATTGTATGTGTATATTTTGCAATGCACACCTGCATTGTTTTTGAAATAAGTTAGCAAACATACTTTTATATAAGGCAAGGTTTTAGATGTACCACCGACAAAAAGCTTTGTAACATTTTCATTAACAAAGTTCACCTCTTTGATTAAAACACGTAATTATTTTGTATTTTCCCCAGTATGATGTTTAATACACGTATAACTTAAATTATAAAAGTTTTAATTTCAATGTAAAAAAAAAACATTACTGTTTTATATCTTGTTTCGAAAATATAAAAGTTGCATTATATCAGTTTTAACTGCTGTTATGTGTATTTGTTTAATTTTGTGTTCATTAACGTTGGACTGTGATTACGTTTGTTTCCGTAGACATCGACGAATGTGCCTGCAAGCCGTGCCAAAATGGAGGCACGTGCACCAATCTACAAAACGCGTACGTGTGTTCGTGTGCGGCCGGAAGGCAGGGAACCAACTGTGAACGTGAGTTATTTTTGTTCAGCATTACTCAGTGAAAATAGAACATCAAAATGTGATAAGCGTGGGTTGCAGTATTGTTTCCTAAACAGACATTAAACACACATAAATAAAACGGCAACTTGAGCACGAACACACGTATTTGATTGTTTTTAAAAAAACGTCTGATTGTGACAACATTAAAGATGTGTTTTTCTGTGGATGTTAGTATATTGAAACTTTCAATGTGCCTAGAAATTAAATACTTATGTTTCATAAACCACGTTTAATGTACTGAAGTCCACTTTCTCAGAAAAGTTTAGTTCCTTCGGCTGTCAGTTGAAGGTCTAAGGGCAAAGGGTTAAAGTTTGTTCAGAGCATTCGCTAGAAAAATCGCAAAGCTCAATATTGAACAAACGTGATTAAGGTAAAACACTTTTATACAAATTGGGTTAACCCATATATATCGTTATTGTTTTGGGGTATGGCATAAAGCTAGAGATAACTCTATGTTCAGTCGTGTGTGCAAGAAGTTGTTCGATCATTCCCTAATAAGCACGATCTGAAGTAGAAACACCATTTTGATTGTGTTATTTGTTTTTGAAAAACATTCAAGGGGATAAACAATCAGGTTATTGTCTGCACACCCTTTGCGCCTCTTATGATATTACAATTTTGCTTATCGTACAATATTTCTTAAAGGATCTATCCAACGTTATACAATAATACGAATTTATCACGAAATTGGATATCTGCAATTCTGTGATTATAAACAATAGTTAACGCTACATAAGATATGTTTATTATAATGTAGGATTGTCAACACTCCACCTTACTCAGCTTAATAGTAAAAGATCAAATATGTGAATTACAAATTATCCATTTAACCTTCTTCTCTGACTTCAACCAATTCGGTAACGAATTATTATGAACAGTTTGTCACATGATGTTCAAAGTATCATGCAATTATATATTTTTTGCGATTGAATTAATATCAATAAGTTAAGTTTTGTAATAATTGAAATAGTCACCATTTTGTGTAATTATGGATAATATTATTAACAGACGGACACATGAACAACACAAAACCGGAAGATGGTTACACTGTTTGTTTACAGTCATTAGCATTTCCCATTTATTGCTACAACTCTCTCGTAACACCAAGACACATTCAGTTAAAAACCAGACATGCAGATGTGATATGACATCACAGTGGTGTTAAAAGATGTTCTTACTTACTACACACATTCAAATCGAGTTACTATCAATAAGTCATATCATCTTGATGCCATTGCAATCGAATACTTAAAAAAAACATTATCTTTATGAAATTCTCGTCTTCTTGAACATTGATACGAATATGAGTAAATACATCAGTTAGTTTTAGTGCGCTTGAACAAAACTACAAATAATACCGCAAAGCCAACCATAAGAACCAAGCAGAAACCATTACAAACTATTATCAGACATTATTAAAATCATAATTATACAAGAACCTATAAGAGCATAACTTAATTTATAGCCTTAAAGCAGCCGTTGTCATCATTAATACCTATTTGCTTGATTCTTCACCAAGTATAAATCTGAAATCAGAAAAGCTTTTTATAAACGATAGCAGGAATGTAACAACAGTGGAGCCACGTCATGCGTAAAAGGCTTTTATGTCATAGGCGGCTAGATTAGCTTTAATCCAGACTGCGCGGTCGTTTAATTAGATACCATTTTCACAACTAGTAACGCATGATTTCGAGTTTTCATTAGCAGAAAGAGTACATCCAGACTAGACTGCGCGAATTCAGGTCTGGAATTACGTTTGCTGCATATGGCATACGCCTTTTCGCATGGCGCGGCCTAGTTGTTCACACCATGATGACTCGGGAATTTTATACATCCTATATTTTCTTAAATTGAATTAGTGTAGGTCCATGGTGTAGGAGCGGCAAAATGCAATGTCCTTATGATCAAAACTTGCATTCGGTTTTGTTCGTGCACATTTTAGATTTTAAAACAATTATCCGATAACATCCCAAAGAGGTTCTATTGAAGGGCTTTCTCCAAATAGACCATTCGTCAAATATTTTTTTAACTATTAATTTTTAATTCAATTATGCTTAATGGACTGCATTTGCGTAGTTATGTAACCCAGAGGTTTTAATGAAGAATGTTTTCACCTCATTTATATATGTCTCACATATCGGCTTTGCTTTTACTTACTGGTGATTATTGCATTAAAAATGTGCCGAAAATTGCTAAATTTGGTAATATACAAATTTTGCAAAAAAACGGACCAGAATTTTATTTTACAGAAACAGTCCATATCGCAATCGGTTGTGACGGTGAGAGAATTTTCATCGTGTGTCCATCTTCGTTGAAAATCAAAGTTCAAGTGGCGAACTACGGGCGTACTCAGGGCACCTTCATTTGCCCGGGCACTATCCTGAACCAGAATTGTGGTGTTGTAGATGTCAAAAGCAAGTTCTCTGCATGCAATGGGGGCACGGAGTGCAGAAACAGTGTGAATGCGAACGCCTTTTCTGCAACAACCCTTTGTCCTGGTACTCGCAAGTACCTTGAGGTGATGTTTATCTGTGAATAGAGCGACCAGATCACAGGGGCCAATATTCATATTATTGTGTCAGACTGTAGCTAAATAAAGCTCATGCATCGGAAAAAACATTGTGTTATATTGTCTATCAACCAGCCGTCGTAGAATCACAGCAGCCGTCGTCATTAGGGTAGGCTGGTCGGGTAAACGACGTTTGTGCCTGAACGTTTGAATTATTGCCCATTACAATAAGAATGTGCAATAACATACAGAAATCCCTAAAATTTTGATTACAGTTTCTTGTTTGTTTGTTTTTGTTAATTTAAAGTGAATTTAGCGAATATACTGGAATTTAGCAAACCATATCACATACTCAATATAAAGTGTGTGAATATGATCGAATTAATAATAATTGAAAACTAAACCTTGCTGGGTTACAAATTTAAACGTTTAGGGTCGGCCCACAAAAAAAAGGTAGATCAGATTTGTAGTTTGTATGATAGAAATGCAATACTACTGCAGCTTTTGGAATTTTCACTTCTTTATATTGTGGAAAAAGTGTTTACACCTCAGTAAAATAAATATGATTGAACAGGTGAACAGAAGTAATGTCAATATTGAGTCATATCAGATCCACCAAATTTCCAGAGATTCATTTGAATGGACAAAGTGTGTACCGTTATTATTTTGTTCTTTGGATTGCTTTGCGTATGAATTGCATGCTAATATTTAGGCTGGTAACATGTTATTCGATTGGTCGAAACTTTATCTTATCAGACGAAGCCTCTTTACTAAAAAGATCTAGAAGTTGTGTTTGAATTTTACTATTTTACTGTAACAGCGTGAATTGTATGAAACAAATGAACAATGAAGCAAAATTAAAATTTGATAAACAGTCTCTGTTTAACCGTGCAAACCTGTATACTCTGTCCAAGTAGTTGGGTATGATCTGACCTTAATTTTTATTGTTATCACGTTAATTTAAACAATTCATGTTATAAAGATGGAGATATTATCACCAAATGTTTTAACCGAGATTCTTCCAGACCAACAGCTTATTGAAAGCGACCTCCAATTATCTTGCCGATGACCTTCAATTATCTTGCCGATGACCTTCAATTACTCGAGAAATCTCATAATGCGACGTCGCATGTTAATAAGCTGACACTTATCAAATACCTGTATCACCAAGGCAATAGTTGCATTACGACTGTTATCATCGCTATCATCCAAGCTGGAACTACGGTGAACATTGAACGCAGTTCTACGTCTCGAAATCGACTTTCCTAAATGCAGACTATTACCACGATGAAATGACTGGTTAATGTTGATTTTGGGTTTCGTTGTTTATTGTGTTGGCGTTCAATATCGGTATATTATATCACTCTTCGTTGTTGAAAGGTGAATATGTTTTGGCACTTATCATCACATATAAGACCAGTTTATATTCATTTACTGCACACAATATATATTAATATAAAATACATAGAACATTCTATTTAGTGCATAACTTACTTTGCGTGCGCCTCTCGGTTGCATAGAATCCATGACAATTCCTCAGAATGTGCGCTAAGTTACGATTAGAAACAGCTAAATACCAACCTTAAAATTTGACCTTTTGTTGCGTGGAGGAGTAATTATTAAATGTATGTACACTATTCAAAGTTTGATGCGACATACATTTCAGTTGTATGGTACTAAACATAAGTCTAGACCTATAACCTAGTTTTATTCGGCTGAAGAGGCGAATAAGCCTCATTGAAAAGCATTTCAAAGACACCCTCTTAAACCTCATGTTGCGCTGGTGACAAATCACGTTTCTATACCGCACATATTGTTCAAGGAATGTTAAATTCGTACTGCATTGTCTAAAAATAACGTTTTGAAAAGTTATCTCCCTTGATTATAAGTACATCATTCATTTGCATTGAAAATAGCAGACACATTTTAAACAAACATTTATTACACAGTGAAATCAAATTGAGGTAAAGAAACTTCTTAGTTATTGTTGTAATAATAAGGTGTATCCAAGCGTCTGCAGGTATAATTAACTTTTAATGCAGAAAAGGTTCCTTCTTTTTGACTGTTTACCCTGTAGTGCAATATTTCTTTTTTTGTAAAATCTTGATTGTCTATACAAGGCATGATAGCCAAAGATCATTATAACAATATCATCTTCTAAATGAAGCAGCGTTATTGTTATTTCCTCATTTAAAGTTATTAATATTAAAGATAAGCACATTTTAGTGATTGTGTATTGGGACAAAAAAGCAGAGGAATTCATTTGTTATTCTTTTTATCAAAATTCTGTAATAACCAGTTGTTTAACTTTTGTTTTAAATATTTATCCCAAGTAAAACCTTATATAAAGTATCCATTCCAATATTGCGTGTGCTTAATACTGCCTCACACATTTTTTTTAAAGGTTGTTTCAACATTGCCAATATATTAGGCCTATTCTGTGTAGATTGCAGCATTTTTAATTCAGGGAAGTTAGCAAATTATTATTGTCTCTTTTTTCAGAAATGAATTCATAATGAGTGCGTACACAGCCATGTAAAATTATTGTCCAATATGCAAGGAGGAGATTGAGAATTCCAAAAATGTCGTCAGCTGTTCACAAATGATAAAAACATGAACAGTAATGTTGCAAGGCAGAATTTTAGTTCTGTATCAAATAGAATCACAAGGCAATCAAGTGGAGGTTTATAAAGTCATAAATACTGCATACTATGTGGTTCTAAGGTTGAATTTGTCAAAGGGCATTTAAGAAGGGTACGCAATAACCAATGTGTGGAGACTATTTAACAGGTCTGTGATTCCCGTTCAGGTTAGTGAGTACTTACTGTGAAGGGACGGATTGAACACTTATTACGAGATTTTAATGAAACCAAAAGGCTTGATCATCATTCATGTAGTGGAAATGTTCGGTCTTTCAAATCTGTGTCAATAGAGTTTTTAAATGCCCCCGATATCAAAAGAAAACGTCTGGTCGTCCTCAAGATGAAAATAAGTATGGGGCAATTCAGAAGACGTGTATTCCTTTAAGACCTAAAATAGTATTTTGATGAGAATTGTCCAGCAAACACATACACACACACGCACGCACACGCAAGCACACACACACACACACACGCACACACACACACGCACGCACACACACACACACACGCACGCACACGCACACACACACGCACACACGCACACACACACGCACAAGCACACGCACACACACACACATGCACACACACAAACACACACACGCACCCGCACACACACACACACACACACCCGCACACATGCATGTGAATGCGAACGCCTTTTCTGCAACAACCCTTTGTCCTGGTACTCGCAAGTACCTTGAGGTGATGTTTATCTGTGAATAGAGCGACCAGATCACAGGGGCCAATATTCATATTATTGTGTCAGACTGTAGCTAAATAAAGCTCATGCATCGGAAAAAACATTGTGTTATATTGTCTATCAACCAGCCGTCGTAGAATCACAGCAGCCGTCGTCATTAGGGTAGGCTGGTCGGGTAAACGACGTTTGTGCCTGAACGTTTGAATTATTGCCCATTACAATAAGAATGTGCAATAACATACAGAAATCCCTAAAATTTTGATTACAGTTTCTTGTTTGTTTGTTTTTGTTAATTTAAAGTGAATTTAGCGAATATACTGGAATTTAGCAAACCATATCACATACTCAATATAAAGTGTGTGAATATGATCGAATTAATAATAATTGAAAACTAAACCTTGCTGGGTTACAAATTTAAACGTTTAGGGTCGGCCCACAAAAAAAAGGTAGATCAGATTTGTAGTTTGTATGATAGAAATGCAATACTACTGCAGCTTTTGGAATTTTCACTTCTTTATATTGTGGAAAAAGTGTTTACACCTCAGTAAAATAAATATGATTGAACAGGTGAACAGAAGTAATGTCAATATTGAGTCATATCAGATCCACCAAATTTCCAGAGATTCATTTGAATGGACAAAGTGTGTACCGTTATTATTTTGTTCTTTGGATTGCTTTGCGTATGAATTGCATGCTAATATTTAGGCTGGTAACATGTTATTCGATTGGTCGAAACTTTATCTTATCAGACGAAGCCTCTTTACTAAAAAGATCTAGAAGTTGTGTTTGAATTTTACTATTTTACTGTAACAGCGTGAATTGTATGAAACAAATGAACAATGAAGCAAAATTAAAATTTGATAAACAGTCTCTGTTTAACCGTGCAAACCTGTATACTCTGTCCAAGTAGTTGGGTATGATCTGACCTTAATTTTTATTGTTATCACGTTAATTTAAACAATTCATGTTATAAAGATGGAGATATTATCACCAAATGTTTTAACCGAGATTCTTCCAGACCAACAGCTTATTGAAAGCGACCTCCAATTATCTTGCCGATGACCTTCAATTATCTTGCCGATGACCTTCAATTACTCGAGAAATCTCATAATGCGACGTCGCATGTTAATAAGCTGACACTTATCAAATACCTGTATCACCAAGGCAATAGTTGCATTACGACTGTTATCATCGCTATCATCCAAGCTGGAACTACGGTGAACATTGAACGCAGTTCTACGTCTCGAAATCGACTTTCCTAAATGCAGACTATTACCACGATGAAATGACTGGTTAATGTTGATTTTGGGTTTCGTTGTTTATTGTGTTGGCGTTCAATATCGGTATATTATATCACTCTTCGTTGTTGAAAGGTGAATATGTTTTGGCACTTATCATCACATATAAGACCAGTTTATATTCATTTACTGCACACAATATATATTAATATAAAATACATAGAACATTCTATTTAGTGCATAACTTACTTTGCGTGCGCCTCTCGGTTGCATAGAATCCATGACAATTCCTCAGAATGTGCGCTAAGTTACGATTAGAAACAGCTAAATACCAACCTTAAAATTTGACCTTTTGTTGCGTGGAGGAGTAATTATTAAATGTATGTACACTATTCAAAGTTTGATGCGACATACATTTCAGTTGTATGGTACTAAACATAAGTCTAGACCTATAACCTAGTTTTATTCGGCTGAAGAGGCGAATAAGCCTCATTGAAAAGCATTTCAAAGACACCCTCTTAAACCTCATGTTGCGCTGGTGACAAATCACGTTTCTATACCGCACATATTGTTCAAGGAATGTTAAATTCGTACTGCATTGTCTAAAAATAACGTTTTGAAAAGTTATCTCCCTTGATTATAAGTACATCATTCATTTGCATTGAAAATAGCAGACACATTTTAAACAAACATTTATTACACAGTGAAATCAAATTGAGGTAAAGAAACTTCTTAGTTATTGTTGTAATAATAAGGTGTATCCAAGCGTCTGCAGGTATAATTAACTTTTAATGCAGAAAAGGTTCCTTCTTTTTGACTGTTTACCCTGTAGTGCAATATTTCTTTTTTTGTAAAATCTTGATTGTCTATACAAGGCATGATAGCCAAAGATCATTATAACAATATCATCTTCTAAATGAAGCAGCGTTATTGTTATTTCCTCATTTAAAGTTATTAATATTAAAGATAAGCACATTTTAGTGATTGTGTATTGGGACAAAAAAGCAGAGGAATTCATTTGTTATTCTTTTTATCAAAATTCTGTAATAACCAGTTGTTTAACTTTTGTTTTAAATATTTATCCCAAGTAAAACCTTATATAAAGTATCCATTCCAATATTGCGTGTGCTTAATACTGCCTCACACATTTTTT
Organism: Dreissena rostriformis; assembly: GCA_007657795.1. Lineage (NCBI taxonomy): Eukaryota > Metazoa > Mollusca > Bivalvia > Myida > Dreissenidae > Dreissena > Dreissena rostriformis. Next base: position 23,324 of record VMBQ01005257.1, read on the forward strand.
TTAAAGGTTGTTTCAACATTGCCAATATATTAGGCCTATTCTGTGTAGATTGCAGCATTTTTAATTCAGGGAAGTTAGCAAATTATTATTGTCTCTTTTTTCAGAAATGAATTCATAATGAGTGCGTACACAGCCATGTAAAATTATTGTCCAATATGCAAGGAGGAGATTGAGAATTCCAAAAATGTCGTCAGCTGTTCACAAATGATAAAAACATGAACAGTAATGTTGCAAGGCAGAATTTTAGTTCTGTATCAAATAGAATCACAAGGCAATCAAGTGGAGGTTTATAAAGTCATAAATACTGCATACTATGTGGTTCTAAGGTTGAATTTGTCAAAGGGCATTTAAGAAGGGTACGCAATAACCAATGTGTGGAGACTATTTAACAGGTCTGTGATTCCCGTTCAGGTTAGTGAGTACTTACTGTGAAGGGACGGATTGAACACTTATTACGAGATTTTAATGAAACCAAAAGGCTTGATCATCATTCATGTAGTGGAAATGTTCGGTCTTTCAAATCTGTGTCAATAGAGTTTTTAAATGCCCCCGATATCAAAAGAAAACGTCTGGTCGTCCTCAAGATGAAAATAAGTATGGGGCAATTCAGAAGACGTGTATTCCTTTAAGACCTAAAATAGTATTTTGATGAGAATTGTCCAGCAAACACATACACACACACGCACGCACACGCAAGCACACACACACACACACACGCACACACACACACGCACGCACACACACACACACACGCACGCACACGCACACACACACGCACACACGCACACACACACGCACAAGCACACGCACACACACACACATGCACACACACAAACACACACACGCACCCGCACACACACACACACACACACCCGCACACATGCATGTGAATGCGAACGCCTTTTCTGCAACAACCCTTTGTCCTGGTACTCGCAAGTACCTTGAGGTGATGTTTATCTGTGAATAGAGCGACCAGATCACAGGGGCCAATATTCATATTATTGTGTCAGACTGTAGCTAAATAAAGCTCATGCATCGGAAAAAACATTGTGTTATATTGTCTATCAACCAGCCGTCGTAGAATCACAGCAGCCGTCGTCATTAGGGTAGGCTGGTCGGGTAAACGACGTTTGTGCCTGAACGTTTGAATTATTGCCCATTACAATAAGAATGTGCAATAACATACAGAAATCCCTAAAATTTTGATTACAGTTTCTTGTTTGTTTGTTTTTGTTAATTTAAAGTGAATTTAGCGAATATACTGGAATTTAGCAAACCATATCACATACTCAATATAAAGTGTGTGAATATGATCGAATTAATAATAATTGAAAACTAAACCTTGCTGGGTTACAAATTTAAACGTTTAGGGTCGGCCCACAAAAAAAAGGTAGATCAGATTTGTAGTTTGTATGATAGAAATGCAATACTACTGCAGCTTTTGGAATTTTCACTTCTTTATATTGTGGAAAAAGTGTTTACACCTCAGTAAAATAAATATGATTGAACAGGTGAACAGAAGTAATGTCAATATTGAGTCATATCAGATCCACCAAATTTCCAGAGATTCATTTGAATGGACAAAGTGTGTACCGTTATTATTTTGTTCTTTGGATTGCTTTGCGTATGAATTGCATGCTAATATTTAGGCTGGTAACATGTTATTCGATTGGTCGAAACTTTATCTTATCAGACGAAGCCTCTTTACTAAAAAGATCTAGAAGTTGTGTTTGAATTTTACTATTTTACTGTAACAGCGTGAATTGTATGAAACAAATGAACAATGAAGCAAAATTAAAATTTGATAAACAGTCTCTGTTTAACCGTGCAAACCTGTATACTCTGTCCAAGTAGTTGGGTATGATCTGACCTTAATTTTTATTGTTATCACGTTAATTTAAACAATTCATGTTATAAAGATGGAGATATTATCACCAAATGTTTTAACCGAGATTCTTCCAGACCAACAGCTTATTGAAAGCGACCTCCAATTATCTTGCCGATGACCTTCAATTATCTTGCCGATGACCTTCAATTACTCGAGAAATCTCATAATGCGACGTCGCATGTTAATAAGCTGACACTTATCAAATACCTGTATCACCAAGGCAATAGTTGCATTACGACTGTTATCATCGCTATCATCCAAGCTGGAACTACGGTGAACATTGAACGCAGTTCTACGTCTCGAAATCGACTTTCCTAAATGCAGACTATTACCACGATGAAATGACTGGTTAATGTTGATTTTGGGTTTCGTTGTTTATTGTGTTGGCGTTCAATATCGGTATATTATATCACTCTTCGTTGTTGAAAGGTGAATATGTTTTGGCACTTATCATCACATATAAGACCAGTTTATATTCATTTACTGCACACAATATATATTAATATAAAATACATAGAACATTCTATTTAGTGCATAACTTACTTTGCGTGCGCCTCTCGGTTGCATAGAATCCATGACAATTCCTCAGAATGTGCGCTAAGTTACGATTAGAAACAGCTAAATACCAACCTTAAAATTTGACCTTTTGTTGCGTGGAGGAGTAATTATTAAATGTATGTACACTATTCAAAGTTTGATGCGACATACATTTCAGTTGTATGGTACTAAACATAAGTCTAGACCTATAACCTAGTTTTATTCGGCTGAAGAGGCGAATAAGCCTCATTGAAAAGCATTTCAAAGACACCCTCTTAAACCTCATGTTGCGCTGGTGACAAATCACGTTTCTATACCGCACATATTGTTCAAGGAATGTTAAATTCGTACTGCATTGTCTAAAAATAACGTTTTGAAAAGTTATCTCCCTTGATTATAAGTACATCATTCATTTGCATTGAAAATAGCAGACACATTTTAAACAAACATTTATTACACAGTGAAATCAAATTGAGGTAAAGAAACTTCTTAGTTATTGTTGTAATAATAAGGTGTATCCAAGCGTCTGCAGGTATAATTAACTTTTAATGCAGAAAAGGTTCCTTCTTTTTGACTGTTTACCCTGTAGTGCAATATTTCTTTTTTTGTAAAATCTTGATTGTCTATACAAGGCATGATAGCCAAAGATCATTATAACAATATCATCTTCTAAATGAAGCAGCGTTATTGTTATTTCCTCATTTAAAGTTATTAATATTAAAGATAAGCACATTTTAGTGATTGTGTATTGGGACAAAAAAGCAGAGGAATTCATTTGTTATTCTTTTTATCAAAATTCTGTAATAACCAGTTGTTTAACTTTTGTTTTAAATATTTATCCCAAGTAAAACCTTATATAAAGTATCCATTCCAATATTGCGTGTGCTTAATACTGCCTCACACATTTTTTTTAAAGGTTGTTTCAACATTGCCAATATATTAGGCCTATTCTGTGTAGATTGCAGCATTTTTAATTCAGGGAAGTTAGCAAATTATTATTGTCTCTTTTTTCAGAAATGAATTCATAATGAGTGCGTACACAGCCATGTAAAATTATTGTCCAATATGCAAGGAGGAGATTGAGAATTCCAAAAATGTCGTCAGCTGTTCACAAATGATAAAAACATGAACAGTAATGTTGCAAGGCAGAATTTTAGTTCTGTATCAAATAGAATCACAAGGCAATCAAGTGGAGGTTTATAAAGTCATAAATACTGCATACTATGTGGTTCTAAGGTTGAATTTGTCAAAGGGCATTTAAGAAGGGTACGCAATAACCAATGTGTGGAGACTATTTAACAGGTCTGTGATTCCCGTTCAGGTTAGTGAGTACTTACTGTGAAGGGACGGATTGAACACTTATTACGAGATTTTAATGAAACCAAAAGGCTTGATCATCATTCATGTAGTGGAAATGTTCGGTCTTTCAAATCTGTGTCAATAGAGTTTTTAAATGCCCCCGATATCAAAAGAAAACGTCTGGTCGTCCTCAAGATGAAAATAAGTATGGGGCAATTCAGAAGACGTGTATTCCTTTAAGACCTAAAATAGTATTTTGATGAGAATTGTCCAGCAAACACATACACACACACGCACGCACACGCAAGCACACACACACACACACACGCACACACACACACGCACGCACACACACACACACACGCACGCACACGCACACACACACGCACACACGCACACACACACGCACAAGCACACGCACACACACACACATGCACACACACAAACACACACACGCACCCGCACACACACACACACACACACCCGCACACATGCATGTGAATGCGAACGCCTTTTCTGCAACAACCCTTTGTCCTGGTACTCGCAAGTACCTTGAGGTGATGTTTATCTGTGAATAGAGCGACCAGATCACAGGGGCCAATATTCATATTATTGTGTCAGACTGTAGCTAAATAAAGCTCATGCATCGGAAAAAACATTGTGTTATATTGTCTATCAACCAGCCGTCGTAGAATCACAGCAGCCGTCGTCATTAGGGTAGGCTGGNAACACACACACGCACCCGCACACACACACACACACACACCCGCACACATGCAAAACAACGCAAGAGATATTGAAAAAAAAAACAATACACGTTAAAATCCGCATCATTTTTCATAAAACATGTATTCCCAAATCCAATTAAAAATGTTGACAAGATTAGACATAAGACAACTTTTTTAAAACAATTTCACTCCAAAACATACAAGACAACATAACGTTACATATTTTGAAGTACCTAAAACAAAAAGTAGCAAAAGTCTATGCATTAAATTAATGCAATGGAGCATATTAATATTTCGAACACAAAATATACAAATTGTTACATGTCAAGGGTTTAGGGACGAAGCATAAGCGTGATGAAGTTATATGCTTGCTAAATCCAAAGGCATTCTCTGTTGTGTTATCACAAGAAAATCACTATAATACTCAGAATAATTATAATAATAGCTTCTTGGACAGGACAACCTTTTTTAAGCGGCTAAAGCTCCAGTAGCAAGGGCGTAGGAATTCTTATTAATAAATCATGTAATTGTAACATAATTGAATATAAAGAAATCAAAGTTGGAAGAATGCAACTTATACAACTATATATATCAGTTAGCAATGCTATTTTTATTAATCTATATGAACCAAATAATGATGACGTCAATTTCTATAACACATTGGAGAATATTATAAAAGGCTAAGAAGACGAAACAATAATAATTGGAGGAGACTAAAATGCCGTTTTAGACTAAAGCTGTGACAAATTAAATGGAACGGATAATTATATCAATAAAACATGAAATAAAATAAATAACCTCATGGAACAATATCATTTGAGCGATTTATTCGGAACAAAAACAATCCAACTGCAAAGGTTGATACATGGCATTCTAACACTCACCCACCAATATTTTGTAGATTGGATTATTTTCTAATCTCAAATCACATATTAAATTCCGTGCTGGACTGCCAAAAGCACCCGGGTTATCGCTGTGATCATTGATTTTTAAAATGATATTAAATACTAACAGGCAAGAAAGAGGTCCCGGGTATTTTAAATTAAACAATTCGTTATTACTAGACACTGAATATCAGTCAAAAGTTAAAAATTTAATTTAGTTGTTGAGTTTAACCAAGAAGCTAACCCAAACACCTTATGGGAATTATTTAAAGGGAGAATAAGGGTTGACACTATCAAATAGTCAAGCCATAAAAAAAAAGAAACAATAAAAAAAAAATGAGATTCTGCAAAATATGTACATTGAAAATCAGTGAATATCAAGATCCAACGATAATTTACTTTAAGAACAATTAAATAATGCCAAACAATTATTAATTATGAGTTTAATAACAATACAATTAAAGGTTTATAAATTAAGGAGTAAAGCTGAACAAATAAAATGGATGAAAAGAAAATAGAATCAAGTCATGAGAAAATATTGAATCATATACAATTTTTGTATAAACACAAATGTTAAAACAAAATAATATCAAGGTGAGCAGTCATTCTAAATTGTTTAACAGCATTGTAAATAATATCAACAATACGGATAATATAGGGCGTCTTACAGAATACTAATGTGGATATGCCTAAAAAGATATGAAAAACAACAAAAGCCCGGGTTATGATAGTATAACTGCGGATTTCTATAAATTATTTTGGACAGATATGAAAAAATACCTAGTTAATTATTTAAATTAGTTTTATGATAATCGACACTTTACGGAAATTCAAAAACAAAGTATCATCTTTTTTACTACCAAAAGGAGACAAAGATATATTAACTCTAGATAATTGGAGACCAGTTTCTCTACTTAATTGTGATTACAAAATCGCATCAAAATCAATTGCAAACAGAATTTAAAAAATACCTACCAACCATTATAGGCATAAAACAGATCGGCTTTGTGAACGGAAGGTATACAGGAGAAAATTTAAGATGTGTGCAAGAAGCTATGGAGAAAGTAATTTTTACAATGAAAATTGCCACATTTACTTCTCAGATTTTCATAGGGCATTAGAAAGTCTTAATCATGCTTTCATTAGAAATGGGTTAGTTAAAGTTTGTTTTAACTCCGCAATATTAATTGGATTTTTTTTTACAAATATAGTATTTATATCTTATAAGTATCGAATTATTGGCAATTAAAAAAAACACAAATGAAAATATCTCAGGTATAATGGTGAAAAATACAGAAATTAAACAAACATTATTCGCAGATGATGCATGCTTCTTTCTGGATGGATCCAGATTTTCATTCGAAACCCTTATTGCAACCCTTGACAATTTAAAAAAATGTCAGGCCTAAGATAAAATACAAAAAATGCAAAGTTTTACACAAAGGACGTATGAAATGTTCTGTAAAACATATATATTTTCATCGACATTAGAAACTACAAAATCATTATGTCTAATATTTATGAACAACACTGACGAAATGACCGAGCATAATATCAAACAAAAAATTAAAGATTTTATAAATTGTCTCGCAAAATAGCATAAATCGAAACTAATTTTAATGGGAAAAATAAAAGTTCGGAGAACATTTGCTTTCCCTGAACTTATATATCCATTTACAGTTTAAAAAAAAATCCAGACAATGATATTTGTGTGGGATTATAAACTAGATAAAATCGCGAGAAACAGAATTGATCAAAACTACAAAAACGGGGGGGGGGGGNGGGGGGGGGGGGGGCTAAACATGATTGATCTCGATAACTTTATAGCCGCGCTAAAATCAAGCTGGGTGAAAATAATGTTTTATCAACCAAATGAAAATGGGCAAGAATTTACAGTGACATGCTTGAAAATAACGTCAATTTCTTTATCTCTAAATACAACCTGTAATTATCAAACATTAACTCTTTGGAATTGATATCTAAATTTCTTTCTAAATGTTTAAAAGGATGGTGCGCGCAAACTATAAGAAAATCAGAAATCATTGGGAAAGATAAACTTTGGTAAACAATTCGAATATGTTACTATTAAATAAAAGTGTGTGTTTTTTTTACAAAGCATGGTTCGATCGAGGTATTACACCAATTGAACATACTTTTACTTACAGGAACATAGATAGATAGATAGATAGATAGATAGATTTATTTCGGAGAAAGCATACATACACACAATGCATTAAAACAACATGTACATAAAACAATATGAAGTAAAAAACAATCATAATTGAAAAGTACATGCATTGAATGCACTATGGCATGCAAACTAACGCCAAGGATTACACAAAAAAAGAGCAATATCCCTTATTTCCATTGTGGTCCTTAAAAAAACATACGTTTTCATACCTTCACACAACTTCAATATAAAGAAGTGAAACTCCAGAAGCTGCAAGAATTATATGATATGCCTGGATCTGATTTCTTAAAGTACCATACGTTAGTTGGTTGTATACCAAAATGCTGGATAGAATGATTGAACTATCAAAAAATTTCATACGTGCCACCCAGTTACCAAATTAATAAAAATACTCAGACAACAAAAATATGCATATTTATAAAAGAACTCTTAATAGAGATCACACATGTTAAAAAAAAACAACAAACAAGAACAAAACTGGGAAATTCTTTTTAATAAACAATTGCATTGGAAATCAGTAGTTATTAATTATATTCAAATCCCAATCGATACCTCCTTAAAACCGTTATAGTAAAAATATATGATGAACATTGTTCCAAACAACGAAATCTTTTTTTAAATATGGCATTGTATAATCTAGTCCCTGTGATTTATGTTTAATGTCTGTTGAAACAAATATGCATTTGTTTTGGAATCGTCCTAGTGTTCACATTTTTGGATCAACATTTAAAAATATATAAAAACTCAACTAAGCATTTCTAATGATTTCAATTGGTCTTATGAATGTATTTTACTTTGTACTATTTTTATCAACAATAGAAACAGATGAAACTGTGTAAATTGTATTAAATTATTTGGAAAATATTGTATATTTAAATACAAATATCAACGATGTCCACCAATGTTTGATAGATTTTTTTAATATTTTAAATATACACTGAAAAGCGAGAGATAATCGCTAGCTGAAAGGGTAAAACTGAAAAACAAACAAATAAATTGAATATTTGTAATTAAATCTGGATTGTACAATTTCAGAAAAAAATATGATAATTATTTTTACTAAATATGTTTTTCTCTCGTATATGATGACATGTCCTTTAGTGATTAAAACATATCACCATTTTTCATTTATTCATTTCATTCATGATTTATTACCATCGCCATCATTACTTTTGTATCATGTTTACCATCAATCATGCATTACTTCATTTGTTATAATTTGTATTTACAGTATATTTAGCGGTATGTGCACTAACATGTTAACATATCGATATATATATATATATATAAAAAAATAAACAGTTAACAAAAATGCCCCCATATGCAGAGTTTGGTAACTTTCATTGGAAATGTATCATAATAAACTGACTTTGCACAATGTGAAATTCTACGTGTAATCTATATAGGCACTAGGCAGGTTACAGCTTATACAACTAAGTTATGTTCGTAAAACTGAATATGAAGGTACCTTGTACATAGACCAAATAATATTCCGTAGGGATGGTATGGGTGAGGTCGATTTCACTGTTAATAATATTAGCAAAAGGGTTTCCACTATATTTTTCGATTTCAAATTAAGTTATTGGATTGCAGCTTAAAACATTAGTAATTGTTATCTATACCTAGCTGTGCTTTGTTTGTGGTATGATATGTTAAATAAATATAGACAAAATGTTATTGCTTAGAAACTCAAAAGTAAATTAAGTTATGGGTTATACTATTATAAATATAAATACCTATTACTCAGATCTCGCAAGGGTTGCATGTGGGGTAATGTCAAAGTCATGCCACTGTTACTTAATATAGAAACGTGGATTAAGCTTAGTAACTCAACTAAAAAAATAAATAGATAATGTCATGCAATAACGTTTATAGATACGTTTAAATTCAAAGTTCATTTCAGATTGCAGGCGGGGTCCCATGAAAAGTACATATATTTAATTGTGTAGTAAACAGATGGCGCTGCTTTTCCAACGACGTTTTGAAGTGCCTTCCCAACTGATTGATTGTAATTCCCATATGAGTTTAATATAATAATAATAACATGATAAGTTCAGACCTTCTTTGTTATTTAAAATGAACATTGTTCATGACAATTTGTGTTCCTTCTGTAATGAAAATGAAGAAACCCTATTACATATATTCTGGGACTGCATTTTACAAAGTAAATTTTAAATTATGTTGTAGAAGTTTTGAGATCACATAATATGCAAAAATGTACTGAGATTTCCTATCAAACAATGTTATTAGGATGTACAAGCATTAACATGACTGATATCAATGTTCCTATCTTTGAAATTAAAAAGAATATATCTGTATGCAAGAGAAAGGGTCTATTACCTTCAATAAGGGGGTTGGACAATTATATTGGCTACGCATGGGAAATTCAAACTTATACAAAATATCAAGCAAAGGAACTACTTAACTGGGCAATTGTAAAACGTTTTGTTAATCAATGAAATAATCTTATTATAAATTATGTTGTTTGCTTAAAATAGTTAATACCACGGTCGTTTGATAAACTTTCATAATTGTATTGAGTCCGAAAGTTTGATTAATATTTATAATTTTGTGAAGTCCAAACCCTTTCTGTTTTGGTATCATAACATGGCATCTGTGTATGTGTGAGTGTGTGTGAAATGTATGATTGTGTATATATAATGGAATGCATGGATATTATTTACCTTTATAATGGAATTGTTAAAAGAACTATATTATGTACTAACAAATTAACATGCAAACTAACGAATACAATGTGTAATGAATATGGACGTGAATAAACGCTAGAAAAAAAGTTCAGACCTTCGTCAATATAAGGGTGAAAAAACATACACCACAGGAGCTTAACATAACGGATATTGCGTCAAGAGAGCGGAAGTAACAAAAATAAATACAAAAGGACATGAACAATAAACTAGTTTAACTCTTTGGAAGAGGCGAATATAACTCGGTAAAGACAACGGATGATCGAAAACAGAATGTGCATGTTTTTTTGGTAGACACTGTTTACGTTGAGCAAAAGGTGTACACACGTTTTGTTTTGAAATATATTTCAATAAATGATGTCTCACAATATGTCAATTACACCATAAATGTAATCATATTAACTGATTAACACAACAACTTTCTATGAAAACTACTATTTGAACAACTCTTTAGCAGAAATACATCGAATACCACGTTTCAGTAAAATATCTAAGTAAATTCGTTTCATCGTGACATATTCAAACAATTACCTAAGTATTTAAAGAAAACACATTCGGTTACTCAAACGTCAGAAGACTGCCCAATGAATATATTCTGATAACGAAAGAAAAACTTAGTTATAGCTTGAAATTCTTAATCGGATCTTTCTTGGCTCAATTGGCATAAGTTTATATTTCAAAATGTTCCAACTTGGATTGGAAATGCGAGAAGAGAACTCTTTAATTAGCTTAGAAAAGAGTACATATGCACACAGGAAGTTCATCAGATACGAAAAACATAACATGCGGTATTTATGGTAACATCAACCATCATATCGACCATTTAACTATGTATTATACATAATTCATAATGTATAAGCATTTCATATATATTTTAAAAAATTAAAAGTATATTCTTCGCAATTTATTCTTGCAGTAATGATATTAACTTTAATGCGCATACAGAGACCTGCCCCGCATAACATGTGTATTACATTTTTCGAGTTCCATACGACAACTCTGCTGTGCTATTGAGAACTTCACTGTTGTTTAGTGTTATCATGTGTTTAAGTAGCGAAATGAAATATATTATCATGATAAAAGAAGTTCGCATTATGTACCAGATAGTAATTTAATGTCGTTTACTTTAAACGACGATTGCTCAACCATGTGATATGTTTGATTGAGGTATTCTGCTTGAAATGATCGTTAGTTTCATTCGTCTGTTTTTATTGTATCGGTCTTTTCAATCATATAAGGACCGGTAAAAAAAAGTATCTATGTTTGTCTTTTTACGTTTCAACGTTACAGTTTAGATTGAAGCTCGGGGTTATTTAAAAGACAGCCGAGTTTAATTTTTGTTTCGTATTTATTCATGGGTTTTTGTCACAAATTTCGAAATGAGGAAATGATTTTTTTGTATCTTTTTCTCTCTCTTTCATCCGATTATAGTATCGTTTTTCCTTACGCGTATACAATGAACTTTACAGTTTCCAAGATCATCGTCTGTCCGTCACTACTTTATGACACGAACGCGAGAAGTCACTCAATAAAACCATTGCATCCAACCAAGCAACCCGTTCACTTCAAGAGCGCATTAGTGAGAAACACGACTGTTAATCATAACCTTATTCCTAACCCTAATCCTTACACTAACCATAACTATAATTCAGGGACATAGCATGGGCTGTCTTAGAGAGCTGCAATTTTAGCTCTTGTTTTGCGCGTGTAAGAAGCACGAAAACGAGCGGAAGATGATCGAATCATATCAGAGTATTTTCAAAGTACGCGACAGAAAAAGAGGCTGTCGACATCTAACGGATAATCCGGGGCGGTATTCTGAACCTTTCTGTGACGGAGTATAAAGAAAACACCTAATTAATGCTGCTGCTTTTTTGTTGTAAATACATATTCCATACGACTTAAAAAATATTATTTTTTAAAGCCAATTAAACAAGACATCTTCGAAAGTTTTCTTAGTCTTAGCTTAGAAAATTATCTATCTTTGAAAGCTTTTCAAAGAGCATTCTAAGAATAAGAAATGCAACATAGTAATATACACATATTACAAGACACATTTTCATGTCGGTTCAGCAATTGGCGAATTTATTTTGTATGTTTTCAAATTAAAATTAATTATACATTTTCTATGTCGATTCTTAACTGTTGAGACTACTGCAAAACATTCTAACATGTAAAAAAAAAACAGTATATTTTAGATCAGTTCTAAGATATGTTATTATACTTAGAGGAAAAATAAGAAATATCTTAAATTAATAGAAAATGATGCAATAAGCAATAGAACTGTTTCAAGTTGCAAAATGAAATTCCTTTGTGAAATTAAAAGTCATATCTAAAAGAGACCACGTGGATACCAGCTGACGACATAAATGACGCTTTTGGTTTTCCGAGTACTACGACAGCAAATACAGTCAATTGTTTCTGGTAGGACATACATCAGGTGGCGTCACCAGCACGTGTCAAATGTGATATATGTCAGATGACGGAACTGACGTCATAATGGAAGAGAGTGACATTCAAGTGTTTAAATCACTACCAGAGACCCATGGCGAGGGGCATGTTTTTTATGATTGTCATTACCAAACTCGCAATCAATGTATGCATTATGTGTATACAAATTAGCAAACACTCAACCTATACCCAGTTATTCGGATTAATTCTTCATTTGAAGAATGCTACATTGTGATGGTGCTGTAATTACAAATTTAATGTAATAAGATTGTGTTGATATTTACATATTAATGATACTGTCACAAACAGAAAAACAAAAACTTTGTATTGACGGCCATCACCAATTATGACGATCATTCGGAAATATTCGATGTGTAATTTATAATAAAAAGTAAACTGAAACATACTCAGTTATAATAATGTGTAATATTTGTTTTGTCTTATTGTAGTATAATCTAATTAAATCATTTAAGCATGCCATTCTGTGAGTATCATTAAGGTAAAACAAAACACAACTAAAAGAGCGTGTTCCACTGCTTTTAGAAACAAAGACGCCAACCCCTATGCACAACGAAGCAAAATAAAGTAAATTTGTATAATTCATTTTTTTTCAGATAATGAAAGAATCTAAAAGTTATGCATAAACATTTGTAATGTGCGAATGATATACAACAATGTGTCTTTCTAGTGGGTAGTTCAATAACGACAACGACCCCAGTGGTGTCAGTCCTAGGCGCCAAAACTACATGTTTATTTAGCAATCAAAATGCTTATTGTATGTCTTTTGGATGGAGAAAATACAACAAAAATGTATATTGACAGGTGCGGTGTTCGGTTTATACATGTACATCTTGCCTTCACAGATACGCGGCGTTGCTGTTTAAATGCGCTTCACCACTCAAGAGGAAGCCCTCGTACATTTATGGATACATATTGCCGCCAACCGTCAAACCTTATTGTCGTAAACTACAGAGAAACACCTAAAACCTACAAACGCAGATTTACCGTGTTTCTGATGCCTCTAAACAACTACTTTAACAAATTGTTCGCTCTGGTGCAAGGGATTGAGCTGAATGTTCTGCTTGGTGCATATAAATTTGTTGTGTATAATTATTCGTCTGCTGCACACATCGGTATTAGTTTAGATATGTACACAAAACGGAACATGTCAAGGCTGTTCACTATTTCGGATAGGTAGCCTCTACCGAAACAAACGTGATTCTGAATTTAATGTAACTTAGGACATAGACGAATATTGTATCCCCCACAAAGCAAATATTTCAACATGGTCACAATTAATAAATCGTTTGAATGGTGGAGCATTTGTAATCAGAAATTCCTTTTACTTGATGGCATCTGAAAAAAAACATTTCTTTAGTATATCATTTGCTAAAGAGTTTTATTTAACAGTTCTCTTAATGTCGAGACGTGAAAATAAGCTATGGACACACCAACAACGCTCGAAATACATAGCGAGGACGTCTAAAGCAACGTCACTTGTGATCCACGAGGTACCAGATTTGACCAATGATGCCAGGGAAACGTTTGTGTGAGAAGAGGACGCGATAGTTCAACATTTCCGAAACTCGGATGAACATGTATCACTGGAAGAAACCGTTGTTGACGAAACTGTCAGAGAAAAATATGGACAGCAGTTAATAACAAATGTTCAACGCGCTTTTGGGAAGATAAAACATGGAGTATGACAATGTGTCTACTTTCTTTACAATAAACGATAGTAAATGCTCAATGAATATAAGAGTTAATTCTTTTAGTATTGCAAACGTTATTGTTAAATTTTTGCTTTCTAAATGTATCATTTGCCAAAACACTTATATCATTGAATCAAAGAGGGGACGGTTAAAAAGTATTTTCTCTTTTATGAACATCGAACGAATTTCGTTATACAATGCTCACTAATTTAAGTATTGTGATAGTAAGTGTATTTGTTTTAACTTGTTGCCGTGCTCCGAAGTATTTTAATAAAACAATTTGTTTTAACACAAGTCCTAAAAGATGTTTATTTTCGCATCTAGAAACTATTTAATTTCTTGAGATTATGAATAGCCTCATTTGCATTATAAACTGAATGTTGAATGTTGGAAGCTGAACCATACTATCGAACAATTCGTATGGGTGCGTTTTACGGTGTTCAATTAATGGAGAAGATAACTAGATCTATTTTTGTTTTTGTGAAATTGTTTAATGAAAGCATTTGAAATAAAAATGCCCTTGATTTGTCTTGCAATTACATAATTTGTTCAACTACAATTTGTTTGAAGACAATATAATATGATGTGTTACCTAAACAGTGAACTACTTTATATATCGTTCGCTATGGTTTAGAATTGTGCTTATATTCTTGCCGGCTGGTCAAGAGTTATACTGGAAAAGGAATAAGCCTTTAACACGACACCAACACTATAATATTCTTTTTTGAATACGTGTCTCTTTAGAGGCCTTATTATACCATCGCAACGAAGCATAGTCGGTACACTGTCGCTTTGTCTCTATGCACGAATTTGTTCCACTATTCTTTATATCTATCAGTTTAAAACTCATCTGGTCGACCAGTTAGAAGTGGTCTCGTCAAGATTGTCGAGCGGCTTTGTCATATTAAAGTATGATACGTTTTCACACAAAGATGATTTATTGCGAGTGTATCAATCCATTCCCGGAGCATCGTCGATAGGAAAGCTGAAGTCGGATTCGTCTATTCGATCACACCATGACATTACGCTACAAATAGAATTGGCTTCAAACGAAGGTAGGTAAGGAACCATCATGGTACAATGTGATACATTCTTGAATAAAACAAATACAAGCGTGTGGAAACGTCGGACTTTATAGATCATTAATGGGAATATTTGAGCTCATGAAATGTTGCATATAGTATGCAACTCTGGTATGTTGGACAACACAACATTAGTGACTAAATATTTCTCTGTTCCCTCTGCATATTGTTCGTTTCGTCCAATCTGTAGGTTGTCATTTCGGCAACAAGATTTGCCAGTTGCTGCACATACTATTTTATTAAACTCGAACATTCAATGCAGTTTAGCCATCACATTTTAAAGTACCCCTTTGATAATGTCTGTTTTTTTTTCACCGTCTTGAGAGTTAAGTAATATAAGAGAGATAAGCATTAAACCTACCATTCATATCTTTTAAGACCGTAACCCTAACCATAGCATTATGCTTTCGACATGACCTTGATCTCATGAATCTCATACGAAGTGATACCATGATAGAATATATCTTTGTTACAAATTTCCGGACCATGTATCGACTCGTTTCGGTAACATTTGGTGCAAATCTAAACATGTGTATAAAGCATCGTTTCCATCACGAGTTACCAAACTTTGAAAATGGATCTATTCGAGTATAAAGATTGCACGTTTCAAGTTGAATAAAATTTCTCAAGTCATACATGAGAACCAGCTGGCTTGCTTATTGAGTGTATCGTGTACATGTATACGTGTTAAAAGCATATTATAATCAAATACTTAAAACTAGACTTGCAAAACAGAAAATATTCATACCAAACTACAAGACATTAAACGCGAGTCCGTATTAGGCATCTATTATACACAGTACCCATAATAAAAGCAATTAAAATATTACTTTATTCTTTGAAATGAGGTAACATATGCGCGAATCAGACGTACTGTCAATTTGTTAATAACTATTCTGAAATGACTGCCTGGTGCACATACTCTTTAGATACAGTTAAAATGACGAGTTTTGTATCATTTGGAAGGTATGTATGCATTAAATAAGAAACTATTCCCGTGTGTTGCACTTTATTGGTTGATTAGTTTGTATATTAAAATGTTTTGGTGTTTTACGCTCAAAATAACGGCTAATGGTGTGTTAGTTCTTTGGCAATATTCGGAGTTACAAGGAATATAATTTTTCAAAATTGACAGTAAATATTGAACAATAAATATATATTGAAGTAGCAATTTATCGCCTAACCATTAAACATATTGTTTTTGTTAAACGTTAAAGCACAGAAATATTTTGCGTTTAAACGATTTAATTGCATTTAACACTACAAACAAGCTTGCTTGCCATGCTTATGATTAGAAATCAATAATAAATTCATACTTAACGCATGCAAGATCATTGTAAAATGGCACACGATTGTATTCGTAAATACTTGAAAATGATTCTCATAATATAGCCTTATGAAAAATGACACACCTGTCTATGCGTTTGCAATAAATTCGGCACTTTTAACGCAACACTTAAAAACATTCTTTCTAAACAAATCTGCACCAGATATCAACTTGAAGTCTCATATGTTGTTATACGAGATCATTTTCCACAAAATTTCATTCATTTATGAAAGTTCCGATCCACGTGCAGGTTTGGTTTCCATGTGAAGCTTGTGCAACAATAAGTATGCAACAAGTTTTTTTATTTACTTTCTAATTATTACTATTTGGTTATTCTGGCATAAAAGAAGCATAATGGTTCAACTATTCGATCAAAGAACATCAATGTGCAATTAGACGATTGAAAGTTTAAAATTTCATAATCCTCAGTTGGATGAAATATGGTGATAAATACTCGAGAAGTTATTTTTTAAAAAGTGAGTATTGCGAAAATAGTGCGTTAGAGTGTAGAGCTACAAAGATCGCATGAATGTGTCAATAGCGCCCCAAAAGGTGTTGAAAGGGATCACTATATGTTTTCTTATGACAACGTTTTATCGCAAACAAGTTTGTACGTTTCTTATCGAAAGGAGGGTTATATAAAACAAGCATAAATATAACACTGAGTTTTATTTATGAATTAGTTTATGTATTGGAACTCAAATACAAAACATCAATAAAGATGAATCAAGTGCACGATCAAAACTGTTCATGGATTATTGAAACAAGTAAATTGTAAATTGTGAAAAGTATGTTCATATAGCACGAAAGTATCAGTTAAACGTTGGCGAGAAATGAACAAGTTAAATTAATCAAGGCATGAGAATAGCAAGCACCTTCAAGGATTAGGCATGCATAACATAACAAACTGATGCGGAATCTGAAGATAAAATCGTGCATTTCATTTCACTCACGCAATTTTCATTTTACTTTTCAAATAATTGTAAACGAGGAAATTCAAGTGTTCATGATTGACTGGCGTATGATTTGAAAGGTTTTCTAAAACACATATATGCTAATAACCCAAATGAAGGATTGGCTTAGTAATGCATATTCGGGAATCAGTTATTGTACAATACATTACAAATGACATTGCCAAAGCGTCAAATACAATTACGGCCAACATTTTTTAATGTTTATTTTTCGAAAAACTGTTTTCTAAATGATTTTTTGAACACAAACAGTTAATATTAATATCACTTTTTTAATTTCAGTCATCGAAGAATAATACAAATAATTATTTTCCAACTTTACTTAAAATTGTTCACGTAATTACTCCAGAAGCAAACTAATATCAGAGATAAATTGTTTTTTTATTTGTGTATCATACATCCCAATGTGGACTCCGCTCTATTTTAATTATTCTATAACTATATTACTTGATGGCGTGTATCTGTGTTATAAGATATATTTTTGTTCCAGGTGCTTATAACGCATGATACAATCTTAGTTAAGGGAGAAAGTAATATGTTCTTGAGCGCATGATATAGTCACAGTTTGTAAGTCACAATATGAAACAACCACAATGTAAAGGGTGTTCATGCAATACAATTCAATATCAATAATCATATATAATGTATGTCACTTGAATACCTTTCTCTCAGGTCTTATGGTTTGCGCATATGTAGTCCTTGAAAGAACACAGCCCTTCTGACATCAAATGAAAGCCACAGATAACTGAACATGTAGAATTAATTTATTGAACATTATTTTAACGGATTTAGCTAGTGCTTCGTAGAGGATAAACGTAATGGCTTTTCCAGTGATCATTTCAATTTGTGTTTATTCAAATTGAATTTTGAATAGATGGTTATATCCCTTACAAATTGTTTATCTCTGTCGTAAGATATTTTCCATAATAATGGTTTATTGTCTATTTAAAAAATATCATTAACTCCAAAGGCAAATTAACGTTTATTCACACTAATATGTATCATGACTATTGCTGGGCCAAGTGTAAGGTTGAGCGCTCTCTAACCGGTATAAACCCCCAGTGCTTAGCATTGAACGTTCAAAGGCGGTGACCCCAGCTTTATTCTATTATGTGTATATGTTGTTTCGTTTTGTTCCGCACTGTACCGTTTTGGCAATTGGTTCATTGCCAGAAAAATAAAGGACCACGACGGTGTGTATGATAGAAATGCAATACTGCTGCAGCTTCTGGAGTTTCACTTCTTTATATTAAACATGTGTTCTACATCATGGACTTTTACAACATCTAAACATCTCATGACAAGACAATACTTCAATCTAAAGTTCGTTAGCATAGCATTCTCAAATGGTCCCCTATTATAATGTATACCGGTATTAAACAGTTGTCCAACATTTTTAATAGATCGTATTAGATTAATTCATTTACTCTAGATACATGTAAATGAATTCATTTTCCTTATGACTTAATCTTTTTGCAGTATGCATTATTATCAACCATCTGAAGTCCGCCCTTGTCATAGTTCTACATAATTATTGAACTATTCATTTTATAGTTTGCAACTAAGACAAAACAACATATTGGTCCCAACGTTTATTTAAACAATAAGGCGTTTGCGTACAGGCGTTTGTGGCCGTATCGAGTCGGTTTGTAAAGTTTTGTACATAATTACTCGACACAGTTTAAATATGATCCGTTTTTATGACACACTTTTAAACATCATGTTGCTGGCAGCAAGACCGTCGTAAGAGTCATAATTCATGGCCGAGCGAAGATCAAATTGTCCTGGTCGGTAAAGTCCATTCAGATTGACGAACATATAGCAGGCATTGTACCACCAGCCCCCTCTATAATCTGTTGCACAATTGCCCGAATAACGGTCAATGTCATGATCATACGTACTGAAGGCATTTCCGGCTACTCGTGTAGTAATGGTTAAAAAGAGTTCGTTCAGAACTGTAAGATAACACAAAACGACACGAATATAAATGTATCAAACATATTATGTGATCGTTATGTGTTACTGTAATATGGTGTAACGTTTTGAATAAATGTTCATTTAATTTCAAATGTATTTGGTTAACGGTGCATTTGCTATACAGTGCGGTTAATAAAAAAAAATCAGTATTTATCAAGTTTGATAATGCCGGATTAATATAGACGGAACACAAGGTTGTATTTAAAAACGATAGTGTTTACAGACACGATTTAAAGGCAAGAGTCGCTTTATTAAAAAAAATACCCCAATCGAAACAATTACACTCAAATATTAAATAATGATTTACAAATCGGAATCTACTGTGTTATTGCCTGATTTAAATGTAAAATGTTTCGTTCAAAATTAATATCTGTAGTAAATAAAATAATAACTGTGTTAAATTAACTTGTTCTATGTCTAAACCGATTGATGTTATGACTTGATAGTGTACATTTCATTAAACTTGACCTGGCGTTTTTCGTTATCAACGAAGAATGACCGGTTATACGTTTGCAACTGATATGCGGTATATTGTGTATGAGTTTTAATTACTACATATAATCTGACGAAGCTAAGTAATTTTGATAATTCCAAAATGAAAAATTGTTTGCTTTCTAATTCACAGAATACTTCAATTATTTAATTAGAACTGCAGATAAAGTAAACGTGTATTTCTTGCGAGCTGTTTGTTTCATTACTCAACATCCAATACAACGGGGTGGAGCTATTGAACATTCTTTTTTTTTTGTTTCTCAATCGATCTTTCCGGAAACATTTCCGATATATTACTTAACCAAACATTAATGAGTTTGAAATTATTTGGTACACAATTAAATCTTCATCAGACGGATTGTCGAGAACAAGAACTTTATGGACACTTCAAGTTTTTTCATTAAGGTCAAATTAAAAAATACAGTACTTCAATGTCAATTTAGCAATTTTACCCAGCTTTATTATTCTTCTTTAATATGATTCATAGTATTTCTTTTTAAGTATGTCATTTCAATGTTCTTCAAAACAAGAAGTAGGCCAAATGGTTAAATCACTAACGCCCATTTGACCGTAAACGCGACCCAATTTTCAGTGTGTAGTTCGTTCCAGGCTGAAGACTAAAGTCCCCGTACACATCGTATCCCTTGCTTCCGTTCGAACGCACAATGTCAACACGGAGTTGGTAGGAACCACGTGATGTGAGCTCGTTAATGTATTCAAGACCTGGAATTTAAAGCAGTTCAAACTTACTGATAAGCGCAGTATGTATACCGGACGATACTATTTGAATTTCTGTTTGTAAATGCCATTTTTTTGTGTTATATATACAGAAAAACAACTCAAGAAACTTTTCAAAACGTTCAACAAATTACTGCGTGTATAGTATGTAAACTGTTTAAAGACAAACAGAGATATTAATGAAAAAAGAAAATATGTCGTTGTATCATAAAAACTTTTGAAAAAAAAAGCACAACAACATGCATTTGAGCATAAAGACAATTCCAGAAATCGATAACTCCCGGATGACCGCCACTGAATACTCGCGCTCGACGACTAACGGGACGGAAGAACAATACAGGGACTTTTATGTTTGAATAGGTCCCTGAACAATAAAAGGAGGCGAAGCAATTTTATCTAATATATTTGAAGATTTCAATAGTTTCTGTTATCGATATGATCATCACATTATAGTTCGTATTTTTAAATAAATATTTTTATCAGTTATTTGGTGATTAAACGAAACAAGCTTCGTATGCATTTTTTTAAGAGTCATAAAACTCAGCATGAATTGATTTCCTTGATTGTCATTTTAAATGTTATCAGAAGGTGACGCATTGTGTCTTATCTTAATAACGGTATCAACGCATGTGCAGACATGTGGTGTCACAGACATATCAATTAACACTTTTAAACCACCCTTGGAACGTCGCCTCCCAAAGAGAGAAAGCTTTCGTGCATCTTTCGCAGATGTTTTTTCAAGACCATTAGATCTACTTTGCTTAAATTGACAATCCGTTATTAAGAAAAAAAAACATTAATTATTTTGTTCGTGTTTTATTTTTTATCGTTAATTTAGACTTTATTACGAAAATTTAATAAAGGCATTTGTAAGTTTAGGCAATGTATAGAACATCATTAGAGCTATTTAAGGTAGCGCCACTGTAATGGGCACCTTTCCAAATATAATCTTATGTATTATTTTCTTAGTCAGCATCATTCACTTACTACATGCACATTTTTAGGTAGGCTTTCCGTGCTTTAAAAAAATATATACTGCTTTTTTCACAACAACCCCCACGCTCGGCTTTTGTGCAGTTTATTTGCACCCCTGGGTATATGACAATTCCATAATTCATCCGGATTTCCAAATATGGGCATGCAGTTGGTGTGTACAGATGCAGTAAACTAGTTTAAAGTCAAAACAAGATAAAATAAGTATACTTTTAGAAACATTTATTTTTGACGATGCTGCTTCAGAAGCTCGTCCTAGTTATCATACCATGAAACACTTCTTCACAATGGCTAACTACCTAAAACACCGAGAGTTAGCTAAATTTTCTCAATCGGCACACCTCGCTGATTATCGTTGATAAAGGTAAAGGCAGCTTGGTTCCCGTCCTCTTTCAAATTTATCGAGAGGTTCGGGACAGGAACCAGACTCAAAACTGCCAGGTGGCATTTTAAACGCTGTGACGCTGGGAAAAACCCAAATATAGTTATCCCCACGCTGACACGTTGGACTAGCCTGTGACAGACAATTTTAGACTAGCCTGTGTCAGACAAGTTAGACGAGCCTGTGTTAGACAAGTTGGACGAGCATGTGTCAGACAAGTTGTACTAGCCTGTGTCAGACAAATTGGACTAGCCTGTGTCAGACAAGATGGACTAACCTGTGTCAGACAAGTAAGACTAGCCTGGTTCAGACATGTTGGACTAGACTGTGTCAGACAAGTTAGACTAGCCTATGTCAGACAAGTTGGACAAGCCTGTGTCAGAAAAGTTGGACTAGTATGTGTCAGACAAGTTGGACTAGCCTGTGTCAGACAAGTTGGACTAGCCTGTGTCAGACAAGTTGGACTAGCCTTTGTCAGACAAGTTAGACTAGCCTGTGTCAGACAAGTTAGAATAGCCTGTGTAAGACAAGTTGGACTAGCCTATGTCAGACAAGTCGGACTAGCCTGTGTCAGACAAGTTAGACTTGCCTGTGTCAGACAAGTTAGAATAGCCTGTGCCAGACAAGTTGGACTACCGTGTGGCAAACAAATTAGACTAGCCTTTGTCAGACAAGTTAGACTACCCTGTGTAGGACAAGTTAGAATAGCGTGTGTCAGACAAGTTGGACTAGCCTGTGTCGGACAAGTTAGACTAGCCTGTGTCAGACAAGTTAGACTAGCCTGTGTCAGACAAGGTGGACTAGCCTGTGTCAGACAAGTTGGACAAGCCTGTGTCAGATAAGTTGGACTAGCTTGTGTCAGACAAGTTAGACTAGCCGTCGTCAGACAAGTAAGACTAGCTTGTGTCAGACAAGTTAGACTAGCATGTGTAAGACAAGTTGGACTAGCCTGTGTCAGACAAGTTAGACTAGCCTGTGTAAGACAAGTTAGACTAGCCTGTATCAGACAAGTTGGAATAGAGTGTGTCAGCCTGTGTCAGACAAGTAAGACTAGCATGTGTCAGACAAATTAGACTAGCCTGTGTCAGACAAGTTAGACTAACATGTGTCAGACAAGTTGGACTAGCCTGTGTAAGACAAGTTGGACTAGCCTCTGTCAGACAAGTTGAACTAGCCTGTGTAAGAAAAGTTGGAATAGCCTGTGTCAGACAACTTGGAAAAGCTTTTGTCAGACAAATTTGACTAGCCTGTGTCAGACAAGTTAGAAAAACCTTTGTCAGACAAGTTAAACTAGCCTGTGTTAGACAAGTTAGACTAGCCTGTGTCGGACAAGTTGGACTAGCCTTTGTCAGACAAGTTGGACTAGCCTGTGTCAGACAAGTTAGACTAGCCTGTGTCAGACAAGTTATACTAGCTTGTGTCAGACAAGTTAGACTAGCTTGTGTCAGACAAGTTCGACTTGCCTGTGTCAGACCAGTTACACCTGCCTGTGTCAGACAAGTTGTACTAGCGTGTGTTAGACGAGATGGACTAGCCTGTGTAAGACAAAATGGACTAGCCAATGTCATCCAAGTTATACTAGCCTGTGTCAGTATAGTAAAACTACCATGTGTCAGACAAGTAAGACTAGCCTGTGTCAGACAAGTTAGACTAGCCTGTGTCAGACAGTTTGGACTAGCCTGTGTCAGACAAGTTGGACTTGCCTGTGTCAGACAATTTAAACTAGCCTGTGTCAGACAAGTTGGACTAGCCTGTGTCAGAAAAGTTAAACTAGCCTGTGTCAGACAAATTGGAATAGCCTGTGTAAGACAAATTTGACTAGCCTTTGTCAGACAAGTTGGAATAGCCTGTGTCAGACAAGTTGACCTTACATGTGTCAGACAAGTTGGAGATGGGATTTCCAAATCTTTCATGATATTCTTTTCATATTTTTTTTAAATTATTAACCTTAACCTTTAAGCTTGTTATGGTATATGTGTCAAAAAATATGCGTTGTCGGCAGGATTCGAACCTGTGCGGGAAGATCCCAAAAGATGTCTAGCCTATCGCCTTTACCACTCGGCCACGACATTTGTACCTGCTTAAATTAGATATCCGTAAGTTATCAGGTAAAAAGGCTCTTCAATCTTCGAAAAAATCGCGGGAAATCATTACAGTGGCGCTACCTTAAGTTTAATTAAGGCTCCATGTTTTCATATTGTACCTTTTTATTGTAAATTTAGATACTATTAAGAACATATAATAAATTATGAAATCAGTTAAGTTAACATTATTAAAATAATAACATAAAAATAAAGTAATAGTAAAAAGCTGATATGTACTTTTCAATCAAAAAGTATGTCCTGACATCTTGCACAGTTTTGCTAATAATAGCTCCGGTACCTGTTCATTTAAAATTCATATCCGGCAAGAGATATTTGTGTTAGATTGAGATCGATTTTTAAGATATTAATAAAAAAAAACTTCTGTTTTAGATTTAACCAGATTCATACTTTTTAATAAAAAAAGTTTGCCTCCACATGAAATCTTACAGAGTTATGCTTATAAATATTTCCGGACCAATTTTAGTTTAAATAACAAACTGTATTTGGACTATATATTTTTACATTATCTTTAAAACAGATACTTAACTAAGAAATGTTAATAACGAAATAATAAATGTTAAGACAAACAAAGATATGTATTATTCAATAAAAAAAGTCTGCCTCTATCTTGAATCTTATACAGTTTCTTAATTAGTATCTCCGGAACTATATGAGTATTTATAAAGTAATAATAATGTTTTAAACAAAGGCAGATATCTTCTTTTCAATAAAATTGTCTTCTTCGGCCTTAAATCATTCAACGTTACGCTAATTAATATCTCCGGCACTATTTGAGCTAAAATCACAAAGTTTACTTCAGACTTTAGATATTGATAAAATATTTATAATTATCCTTGAATATTTACATTTAAGGCAATAACATTACTGAAAGTCGTGCTTAAAAAAAGCTAACTCGACCTTAAACATTACGTGTTGTCACTGAATAGTGTTGCAGAGACACCTATTTTATAAATCTATCGTGTATATTTCTGATTTAACTTCTATTGATTAACGCTGTGATGCATATCAAAACTTTGTTTCACGTTTGACTTGTTTTCAATCTAACTTTTTGAAGTGATAAAATACTGTTTAATAGGAATAAAGCGGGTGTACGCTATGATTACTCTGTAATCTGCCTAATTCTTCAGTACCGTCTTCTGTAGAGGGTCACGTGATAGCCAATATGGCGACGGTCAATTTATTGATTCTGGGATTGTCTATACTAAAGGGGTGTTATAAAGGATTGTTTATAATATAATTAAAGATCTGTTGGTATAGTCTTCTAAGATAAAACACAATCGTGGCATAGACTCTCACCCAGCCAGTATTCTGCGTGGACAGATCCAAAGCCGTTTTCATAGTCACTGAAGTTCCGATAAAAATCCACACTACCATTGAACCGCTTTTGAAAGACCTAAAATATAGTGTACTAAAATAAAATTGAAAAGTAAAATGCATGAAGTAGATTGCAATTGACACTCCTTAAAGTATACAATAATGCCACGGCCAAATGTGTACATGCTCAACATGTACATGCAGTTTTTTCCTTAGTTCTATATTACTTTATCAACAACATTGAACAGTTAAATGTTTAATAGTTCAAACGTCGTAAAATGGTTCTATCCGCCTTACAGGGATATCGGATTAACCATGGACTCGATAATTTTCTGTAGTTTATTATGATCACAATATTTTGACACTTCTAACATTTTGGTCACAAGAAAAATGTTGAAGTAGTCTCCCTCATAATTCGTATTAAAAAGAGCTTAAATTTAAACAATTTTGTTCAGATATTATGTATTTAATTGCTTGTAACTAAATAAAATATTTTAAATCTCAAAACAATCATTATTGGTGTAATTTTCAATAAATAAAAGATTAATAAATAAGTTGAATATTGTGTTTGCCGGATTTCGAAATATTATTTTTATATTGATAATTGTTATTTCTATTGTATTAACGCACGCACCAATATACATTCGGCCATTTGGAACTTGTATTCGAGCTCTTCACTGGCATGCTCAGCAAAAAATACATGATATATAATGGAGTTACAGACCGGAGTGTCGGTAGTCTGCTCAATTTGACCTTTGACCTCTAAGTAAGACCTTGATGTTAAGGTATGAACACGGTCTTACACATGGTCAACATCTAGCATAACTTGTTTTGAAATGCATAATTAGAGGTTAATGCCTCGTTGCTTGAGGGCCAGAAGTGATAATCGAGTATTCAGTCTGCGGGCCGATTATCACTTCTGGCCCTCGAGCAAAGATGGTATTAACGTCTTTAATACTTAGTTAATCCCCGTTTACTGTACTATTCATAAGAGCCGTTTATATTACATATCATTTTATTTTGTTCCTTCACGTAATTTCTTAACGAACCAGTTTAACGTACTTTTATTTTCATTCAACTGATAACGACATTTATAACGAATCTCGTGTGACGTAATTTATTTGACGAAACACATCGCTTTAAGCTAGACACTCTGGATTTTAGTGACAATAATTCGCACATTGTTTTATTTAATAGTAAAATATTTATTTTAAAAAGCATCGAACGAATCCAAAACGTATTTCGGACTGTGTGTTTGTAATGTATAATGGGAAACTTAAAGTTCAAGAGAAATAAAATAAATCACTCCGAGCAGTCATTCGATTTCGTACAACGTTTCAAAAAGTGTAATTTGAAATAAATTAAGATAAAGGGATGGAAAACTAACAGAAAATTAAAGTGTATATCGTTGTAATTTTATTATAATAAGCATTGGATTAAAGTTATCATTGAGGTTAGAGTGTCGTTTACTAAATTTTGATGTTGGATGACTCCTGTTAAACTTAAAGCTCAAATAGTGTCAGCAATCTAATCTACAATACAGTTAAACTTTCAGTTGCAATCGATATTTTTTCATTATTTCAATTTTGTGCTACGTTTATATTTTATTTTTTTATTATTTCGTTGATTTGTGGCTTAATTTTATAAATCATCGTTGGATATGACTGAATGTGGACGCCATTTTGTTCAGTTATTACGTAACGTATTGGCCGTAACGTCACGTGCTTTAGTACCGGGGCCGATTATCGATTATCAACATTTGAGAGTTAGACCTTGACATTAAGCTTGAGACACGGTTTTTACGAGCGACACGGCGTTTCACGATGATGATTATAAGAGATTATTTTAAATTTGCATGATGAATTGTGAAGTAACAACCCGATCACACGCACAACAAACGCATGAACGCACGAAGGCACATTAATTCAACAATTGTAACAGCTATACCAAGTTTTCTGAAACGCGAGCTTAACGATAACTATATAATAGTCCGCAGCACACTGATGCTCGAACATTGCAATTGTGCCTGAAATCTTGCTTATTTTCCAGACACAAATGCACCACAATATCCAGGTGAGACAGTTCACATGCTCTTTGTTTGTACAGTTTTATGACTGAAGATGCGATACGTGTGAAACGATTGTCACCAGCATGATAAACAATGTATTGTTTGCATATAAGGTGCTATTCTGTTATATAAAAAACAATATAGCAAAATATCCCGATACGCAGGTTTACATGCTGTGTTATATACTTTTTTGATAATTAATCACGCTAGCAGTAATACTCGAGAAAATCTAGAAATTTGCCCCAATTACCAATTTATTATATATTTTATTGTAAAATGACAGTGGGTCAAAATTCAGTCAAACTGATGGCAATAAAAAAAAAAAAAATCTTAATGATCGTATACATTTATATAATTGATCTGTGAAAATGTGAGCAAGATACACCCAGTAGATAAAGTGTAGTAAATTAAATAAATGTTGGACTACATATTCTATAATATTGAAATAGACAAAGGGTCATAATTCGGTCAATCCGTGTCGTGGTGAAATTCCTCTATTTACGATCAGTTACACATTAATTTCATTTTTCTTTGAAAGTTTGAGCAAGATCAAACTTTAAGTTGAAGAGGGCTTGAAAATACAACCATTGGGGCATATCTATGTTCTATATTTGATAATCATAAAAAAAGGAAAAGCCAATTCGTGGCAGCCAAAATTACTTTTTTTAAGACCATCTACAAATAGAGATAATTCAACTGTGATAGTTTGAGCAAGTTTTATCCAGGAGTTAAAGAATAGTTAAACACATGAGCGTCAACTTCTATATGTTATATACTGGAAAAAACACGGACAAAGGGCCATAATTCTTCAAAGACTTGTCGCAGCCAAATTCCTTCCTTGACGATCATCTGCAGATAAAGGTAATTCAACTTTTAAAGTTTAGCTAAGATCCACTTATCAGTTAAAGCGGTGTTGAACACACACACTTTTGGGACTGTATATTCTATGGTGGAACAACACTTTCACAGTGCGATAATTCTTACAAACCTCGTTGCAACCAAAATTCCTGTGACGCTTTAGCGAGATACACCCAGTAGTTAAATAAACGTGTATATACACATGCTTCCACTATATTATGTAGTGGAAAACATAAAAGGGCAATCATGCTCTCAAAAATCCTTTCTTAACGATCATTTTAATATTAAAGTCGTTTAACTGTGAAACTTTTAGATAGATCAAACTAGCAGTTTAAGAGGAGTTCAACACAAAAGCTTCGAGACGAACTTGCGTATGGACGGAGGCACGGACGGAATGACGAGTGCAATGCTTAATATCCAAAACTTCATGGGGGCATACACATCCTTCTTTTGCGATTTGCTAAAATGTCAATAATTCTATTCATATGTAAAGTGAAAAAATATCTACATAAGCAGGAGATCATTATTCAAAATACTAGAGTTTTATAGTTAATACACATAATAGAATTTGGGATTTAAAACCGGTCAGGCATCCACACCTCGCATTTTGCCCAAAACTTGTTCATAAAGCATTGATGTGTACATCAAATTTAACATCATATAATCACAATTCAAATAAATGTTTCGAATAAATTGCAATTAATTTCTGAATGGTAAGATGCTAACCAGAGCACGAGGAAATAAAAACAAGCGTTAGATACATTTCGTCTTCAAATGTTGATTGTAAAAAAAACAACAACAATAATGCATTTGTTAGTATAAAACTGAGTTTAATAGTATACGTCATTTTGTTTTGTTAACTCTTCTAACTACGACATTGCGACAGTAAAATCAATTTAATGACTGTATGCCATAATCGACTGAGCACGCATTTCAACCCAATGATATTTTTGTTTTAATCTCAAGGCATGTAAGGTACTCGTTCACCGAATTGAAACTACATCGGTGTAAAGACAGAGAAGATTTGCTACACAAAACAAAAATGAAAAGACATATTATTCAGTATAATTTTATCATGTTGATCAAATTATCTCCTTTTGGTCAGAAATAGTGTACCATATGACACAATTAATGATTTGCTTTCATTTAAACATATTAACCTATTTGCAACACTTTGGCGCTGTATATTGACGTTAGTAGACGGTCGTTTTATACTTTATTATTTACAAATTTAAAAAAAAAACAACATTGCATTTAGAGCCAACAATAGTGTCTGTGTATATAATGATGGAGATAAGTCATATTTGTGATACAAAATAGTATTGTTTAAATTAATTTTATTGAAAGGGGTAAACAGTGTTTTAATCAAAGCGTTAATTAAACAATCGCTATTCTATGCATTGTGCTGAAACCTTACAATTAACTCGATAATGACGCAAATCACTTAACTACAGTGCACCCGATGATGTGATATTTTAAACACACGAAGAAGTTTAAGCTGCTAGTACGCCAAATTAAAAAGACAACATGTGTAAGGATTAAAAAAAATGAAATAACAAAAACCAATAAGAAAGTAGATACAAGTTTAAGTTACATACATTCTTTTGATTAGACAGAGTTTACCAATTGCATAATTATGTATATGTTTTATGTTCGCCCTTGCATATTTATATCTGCGATCATGATTGAGAACATCGTAATAAAATGATGATAGGGATAATCCGTTTTTAACATCTTAAAGCTGCATAGTATTTAGAAACTCATGCACTGTATGTTGTGTACATGTCGCAAACATAACTAACCAAAATACATGCATGCAGATGCATGAAAGTTAACATGATGGTTGATATATATTCAAATAGGTTCGTTTCTATAGGATTTTTTTTTGTAAGGCACGAGGCACGAGATCAAACAATTAATGTTTGTAAAGGCCTTTACTCCGGCTGTGTAAAACAATAACATAATTACAATATGCAGAGGCTTAATATCACATTCTGGTCAATGATTGGAACAATAACATCACTTAACAAGGATGTGAACTTGCGCACCTTCGTCTGTTTATGAAATTTTATCAGCAATAGTATAACAAAAATGTTAAATAATAGTTAATGAAATTGTCAATGGCATAATTATGGTTATTACAAAATTCGTTAAAATACTCAGATGCGCAGAAGCATATACATGTTAAATATTTTCAAGTATCATTACTTGGACGCATTGGCTGGGGGTAAATCTTAATGCAAGAGCAATTTGTTTTGCATGATCTAAAACTAATAAAGTCATGTGATCGACTAAACTGAATTGCATGTTTGCAATTGTCTACAGAAACAGGTAAGAACTACTTTTTACATAAACAATCACTAACCAAACTTCCGCGCAACGATATGACTGGTTCCGGGAACATTTATATTATATCCTCGGTGCATAAATATGACTGGTTCCGAGAACATTTATATCATATCCTCGGCGCCATAGATATGACTGGTTCCGAGAACATTTATATCATATCCTCGGCGCATAGATATGACTGGTTCCGAGAACATTTATAGCATATCCTCGGCGCCATTGAACCGTTGAACCTTCTGAATTGTGTGAAGTTTTTATTGTTTGAATTTATTTCTACAGCTTGTGAAATATATATGCAAATGCACAGTAATTATTATTAAACAACTTTGAAAGATGGTGAATTGATGATCATATCCGAGAAGTTTTTTTAAAATTCTGCTCAGTTTGTTTAGGACATGTCGTTTGAATTAAACATTGCAAGAAACAAGACGCCAATTAGACAACGGAACAAATACGATACCATAAAATATGTTGTGCACAGGTGAGCTAAATAGGGCGCCCATGTGACATATTTATACGCACCTGAACAACATAAAACGTACATGTATCTCGTTGTCTCGATCCTTATTTGCGATCATGATACCACAGTTATGTCGGTTTTGTTCGTAAGCGCTTCGATACAAAAATTGAAAATCATGTTTAATCGAATAATTGCTTATGTCGAAGTGGTTATTTGTCCAAAGGGTATTTTCATTCGTTTGTTATCGGTTAAGTTTTATATATTAACGCGCTTTATGACAAATCTACACAGCTACTTGCTCATTTCCAATAAAATATGATAAAGCATTTAGTATACATATTTAAAACAAAACACTTCTAACAAGACTATATTTAGATATTTCGAAATTATCAGCGACTTCGAGATGATTTTTGGATTTTTGAATGGTTTAAACAAGTTCCTTAACACATCAGAAAGTCAAATGAGCACACAAAGACGAAAAACAACTACGCGAGGTCATTTAGGTTCTGGGTGTTGGCGTTCTAGCGTGTTTTAAGAGTGTCGAAACGACATATACGTTCGCCAAAACCATAAACCTCTTTTTTCAATCGATGGGCTTTTTGTCGTTAGTAAATGGCGCTTAAACAGCACATTCCAGACGCAAACATTCTAAATAATTACGGATTGGCAACGGAACGTGATATTAATATCTTTGACTTTCTAACGAAAACATACGTAAAGAACAAAGCTCTCTTATTATGTCGTTTTCTTTTGAAGGTCGCCAACACTCCGATATGATAAAACAAAATAATTAGTAAATAATGTAGTTTCCACTTCGGTATGTGGCGCTCTAGTGTGTAGGTACGTTGCATTTCGAGGGGTGCCCCTCAAGGTTATATAAGCGCAAACCGCAAGTCCAGACAACAGGGATACAGTTTATAATATGCAATTCTTGTTATTTAGCTCCCATATTTGAATGCATGATGAATATTATGGAAAAAAAAACGTTTTCAACTAGAAATGGCGCGGCAGAGACCGACGCGTATCCCCACGCCACATAGATGTTATATTAAAAGGCAATTTTGGGTGGGCAAGGCCTATGTTGGTGGGGCCCTGGGTGGGTTATTTGGACATGGATAGTTGAGATAGACAGTGTTGTCATAAGAGATGTTCAGTATTAATTTGAAGTCAATTGTTGAATAAATGAAGAAGCTATGTTAAAACAAATTTTTGGGTGGGCGTGGTCTTTGTGGGCGGGGCGCCCCAGGATTGATAATGGGGCCATGCATAGTTGAGATTGACCGTATTGTCATAAAAGAAGTTCAGTATCAATTAGAAATGAATCGGTGTAGAAATGAAGAAGTTATAGTTAAAGGAAATTTTGGGTGGGTGTGGTCTATGTGGGCGGGGCCCTGGGGTGGGTAATGTGGACATGGATGGTAGAGATAGACCATGTTGTCATAATCAAAGTACTGACAGTACTGGTGTGACGATGCTTTTGAAGAGGATGGATATAAAAGAATCAATTTAATTTTATCTACATCACCACAGTTATGTTTGTGTGTACGAAAATTTTGGGTACTAAACAAAAATTGGGTACGAAAATTTTGGGTACGAAAAAATAATGCAAACAAAAATTTGGGTCCAAAAAAAAAATTGTGTACGAAAACAAGTTTGGGTACGAAAAAAATTGGGTACGAAAAAAAAATGGTGGGGGGGGGGGTAGGGTCAAAATTCCAACTAGTGCACTGTTGCACATATGCTCATAGCTACCTTGTGTGTAAGTTTCAAGGTTCTAGGGCTAATAGTGTAGGAGGAGATACTGGCCAGATTTTACTATAGCCATATAAGGAAAACTGCCCCGCCCCCATAACTTTTGACCCAGGGGTCAGATCGAATTCCAAATAGTGCACCGTCGCACTTATGCTCATAGCTTCCATGTGTGTATGTTTCAAGGTTCTAGTGCTTATAGTGTAGGAGAAGATAGTGGCCAGGACGGACGGACTTTTAAAGCCAGGGGATAATAATGTGTTTTTTTTTTTTTAAGTATACGTGTAAGCAACAAGAAAAACACTTTTCTTATTCGTTTTTTAATTAATTTCTAGCCCCACAGGATTGACCAACATGTTTAAGTAATAATGTCAGCCCCAAAAGCATTTAACACTCTGTGTGTTATGTAAATGCAGTCTATTGAGTTAAACACGAATGATTTCTTTAAACGTATGTGTTTTTTTATACAGCGTTATCTCTCCAACCATTAATGTTTAAAAAAGCTAAGTCGTGGTGACAATTGCCCTCAAACATTACACATGTAACATTTGATACAAGCGGAATACATGTGTGCATACTAAACCCTAAAGGCCACAACACGCTTTCACGATATGAAAGAAAATCACCAACCGTATGTTTACAACTGTCGGTGAATTGAAATGATTGTATTTATAATTAAATTAAATTATCCTTCTCCACATGTCCCAATGTCACAGTAAACCTTTATCTTGGCGTGAATTAGTGAAGTTTTAATATTGTGTTTATAACTAAATTGATACTACCGTCCAGCCGCCTCCATCCGTCTCCATGTCACAGTACACATGTATCTTCGTATGAGTAAGAGGGGTGGTAAGGATGTACACACCACTTAGTCGGACATCATAATTGCTATGTAGCTCGGAACAATCTTTCACTAGGAAAAAAGCAACAACAATGTATCAGCACATAAAACTCTTGATAGTATCCAGTAGTTCATGCTGCATCTATTTCGTTTTAATAAACAAAAGCGCTACCTCCCCATTCATAGATCTTCGCATTTTGGTTAATTGTGATATCAAAATATCGCGATCTATACTTTGTATTTACCAGAGTAGTTAACAAATTGGACATTATATATACCATAGCCATTGTTTTGATATTGGGTGAATATGTTGAAACATTACCTTGACATGAAGATGTGTAACAACTTTGGGTTTGCGTCGTAAGGCCGGGGCAATCTCTCCCGCCATGTTGAGGTGCTGGCCTATCGCACGATCTAGTCCGTGTCTGGTTACAGGTACACAAGGACCATGCAGTCCACGAACCCCACTGGCCGTCCACTTAAAACAGTAATGTATATTTACCAATTATTTTGGTATTTGTTTTCAAGCTGTTTGGCTGAACTTGCAGACTGCATATTATAGCACATTACGCGTAAAGTCCAAAATGGTTAATCTTCACGAACATGGCCTATTGTAACAACGTATTTATAATTGCGTTTGACTGAACTGTACGAATTGTTGATACATTCTGAATGAATATTAGTAAATACTTGTATCGTGGTGATAGTTGGACAATTCCTTCCCTGATAGTGCAACTATAGTTTCTTTGAGTTTGAAAGTTTGCAAAGCCACAACAACTTACGCATATTAAAACGAAACTAGAGCATGTTCATTAAGTCAATGATGCATAAAACAAAATTGTCATTCAAGTAAGTATTTGTATAGGCATAATGCCATCTAATTGTACATACCTATATGACTTTATCATCACAAATAAAGAACTTACAATTAAGATAAATGACATGCACATGTCATGCTGGATCAGTGAAATATGTTTGACGATTATTGGCATGAACATGATAGAAACATTAATTGAACGGATACAAATTGAACACTCAGGTTTATTTGCAATTCAAGAGCCTTCACACAAGTCATGATCATACAAAGATTCGAATAGTCACCAACTGTAATGGGATCTAATGTGGTTCCTTTGTTTATTAAATAACCCAATAATATATTCGACAACGAGTATGTGTGCATAGGGGCCTACGACCTCAAAGCTTTAAAAAAAGTATTGACATACACATGACAATTTAACTTGGTCCTCATTATTGA
This sequence comes from Dreissena rostriformis, assembly GCA_007657795.1. NCBI lineage: Eukaryota > Metazoa > Mollusca > Bivalvia > Myida > Dreissenidae > Dreissena > Dreissena rostriformis. The sequence continues at coordinate 58,677 of VMBQ01005257.1, forward strand.
ACGTACATAACAGAGCTCGAATCATATTATAACTTTTATTGGACTGTATAAACTACACATTTGTTAAAGTTTGTATTCATTATAGTGGGCAAAATGAGTAACGTTAACAAGGACCGTTAAATCAGACATAGAGTTTAAATACATCGAATACATAACCATCACAAATAGGCAGTTTATTATGAATGAAGATCGGGTTGTCCTTCCTTATATGTCACGTATATGTGCATTTTTTATTCGAATTAAACAAAAGGGTGATGATGACTCTAAATTGCTCATCTGAATTTAATTTAATATGTAGGCAAAGCAATTGATACCCAAGGGCGGGGCTAGTTTTGATTTAAGAGGCATTATTTGAACACAAATTGTGCAGAACCACTCCGTTATGCTTAAGACAAAATTATATACGATATCATGCAGCTTTATAGTTTGGGAGAAGATTTTTAAAGTGATTACGTTTTATATATATAAGGACAACAAGTTTCAACCCCAGGATAGGGCAAACTTTTACCACAGGGACATAAGTAGTAACAAATAAAAAGATGCTACATGTCTCATATCAAACCTCTGCGCAGATGAAACTATTTTATCTAAGTTAACTACATGTCTTTATATAAATGAAACAAGTTACTTCCAGGGCGGGATTAATTTGCACTACATGGACATGTTTTGAACGAACTTAGTAGAGCACAACCATATTACATTACATGCTCATTACCTCGGTTTTGTCGTTTAAGATATTGTTTTAAGTTGTTAGATAGGCTAAATATAAGTGTATAAATCAGGTGATACTAAACCGTTACCCGTTTAAAAGCGAGGGCTATGATTTGAATAAACTTTGTACAAAAACTACCACACGATGTAACTTAACAAGAAATAAACTCCCAAGTCTTGGGGCTTATGATATTGTTTAATTAAGTTTCTGATATATTTTTATAATTATCCAATTTATCGCTGGTGATCTAGATGAAAAGCGGACCGGTACCATAAAACAACTCAAAGAGTATTATTGAGGATTTCATAAAATTCTTCCAAGCGGTTCAGAAGCATATTGTATACAACGAAAATTGCAAGACACCAGACATACGATCTGAAACCCACCCACCACATAAGCTCACCATATGTAGTTCGTTCTTAAGTGAGCCAACAAATACGTACCTCTTATTTGGCAATTTGTGTTACACAGGTTAGCATCTCAACATTAGAAACAATCATGTAGACAATTGAACCTTATTTGTATGGATGTCACATGACTACGTTCACCAACGAGGACGCCACCAGGGTGGGAGATACAGTGCTGAAATGTTTATGTCTTTGCATTCAGGGATGCCATAGATAGTGAATATATCATTGTAAACATCTGCCTTTAACATTGAACTTTAAGACGATATATATA
>VMBQ01005258.1:0-28453 GCA_007657795.1 Dreissena rostriformis
ATGACAATTTACGCACAAGATTTATGCCCTGTTATCTCAGAACACGACACAATTGTCATTTTGCCAAACTGTTATGTCTTCTGCACGTTACGTAAGTTGTGGTGTAAATGGCTGATTGTAACAGTCTATATACGCGTTGATATTGGTCAATACTTACTCATCTGTTTTAAAATAATTGGCATCTTTAAGAAGATTTTGCATACAACGATAAATGCAGTTGCGTGAGTTTTTATGCACTTTTGAGGTTTTTTGAATATACGGATTACATTTATTGCGTTGATGCCGCGTAATGTGAACTTTGATTGATATCATGCACGCTAAGATGTACTTTGGATAATTAACATAATAATTTATCTTATTATTATTGAGAAGCGCAAATAAAACGCGATGATTATTTAAAGATTCGCTGTTTAATCCGATAATTTCGATGAGTATCGCGTGCAAGTTTGTTTCGGCGTGAGTTGTGTAAAGAATGGTTTGTAATTCTACATAACGCGACGTATATATAGGATCTGACATGAGTTGTCATATCATGCCATATTTTATAAAACGAGTTCAGGAATTTTGTTAGTAAGCGAGCCTTTGGCAAATTACAATAAACACATATATTAAAGGGCTAACAATAAAGTCACGTAAATAACTTAATCCAAAAATTAACGGCTGTTAGCATGACTGGCCGTTAAAGTTGTGAGCAACCAGGCATAGAATGCTACTGGCGATTCTACTGACGAACATGACAATAATGGCGATGTTTTGCTGGCGATGATCGTATCGAGACAACGGCGACGACGATGAGGATGTCAAATTTATGATGATTTTCATTATAATGATGGCGACCATGATAGTATTATTACGACTACGTTGATGATGATGATGATGATGATGATGATGATGATGATGATGATGATGATGTCGTTTCCAGATAAGCTGCCGCCGTCGCCATCAGCGATAGTAATGTCAGTATATATCAGTCGTCAGTTACCACGATTTAAGCCAAAATAGAATAGACGATGTTTCACAAGCGTCGATCCGTGTAACGAATAAATACCAGAAGTGAGTATAGTGATAATTGATAATAATCAAAACGAACGGCAATCAAACAGGTATGCTCCACAGGTACTTTACGCCTTATTGCAATTGTTATTGCCGACCTAAGCATTCCAGCCGTCTCCAGCGGAAGGTTTATCTCCGGTTACTAGTAGCTACCGGGGCATGTACTTGTAAGATCCGGATAATAACATTCTCTGACGGGTATCTATTTCTCACCTGGAAGAACATGCGCGCTACAGGGAGGTCATGGGTTCAAGTTTGTATAATATGCATTATACTCGCAGTTGGCAAGATAAATTGATAGAATAGTTGGTGTCATTGGTGTTTTGAAAATGCATTTGATCAATCAATAACTATGAAAATAAATAATAATTGTAAAACTGTATATGTAATTGTTAATACGTATACTTATCGTCAGAAATCACTTTAAAATAAAGTTAACCTATACACAATCAGTGTTCCTTATAGCAATAGCCAAAATGTCAACGCAAGATGTGGTCTGGAAACATAGATGTAACAAGATACAAAATGCTCGTTTTTATTTTTGTGGCACAATCTATTCATTTTAATTTCCCGAAACGATATCTATTCATACGATACACGAATACTAACATGGTACATGAACATGTGTTGAAAATATTAAAAAAAGCATTTTGTATCTTGTTAAATCTATGTTACCAGACCACATCTTGCGTTGAAATTTCGGCTATTGCTATAAAGAACACTGATTTTGTATGGGTTAACTTTATTTGACGAAATATTTTACGAAATATTCTTTGATTTTACGTGTTAATGGGGCTTTAATTGTAGTCACGTACTTCAAAATTTGGTGTTTTGTAAATGGATTTTTCGCCGTTTTCATCAGTATTTCAGTCTAATCACGGGGTAATTAACCAACTCACACTTTCCTGGGTAAGCTGGTGTTCGTTTACTAAGTTCACATACTAATGCAAGTAACTGACATCTGCCCTTCTTGAAACAGAGGTATGAGACGAATGGCAGAAGAAAGAATTTCACGACCAATCCCCACACAAGATATGTGTCCGGGTGGGGGATCGAACCCGCGATCCTCGGAATGGTAGTCCAACTCGTAGTTATATCGTTAGTTTTAATATCTACACTTTGTAATTCAATTGTTTAAAAATAAATGTAACCCAACACTCGTAATTGTCTATAGAAAGATTGAATGAAGGTAACCTTTCTGTATGCCTCGGATCCTAGCATACAAGTAGTCTAAGTATGAGATTGCAGTACATGACGTCGTACCTACGTGAGAAAGTAAGTACAGTGCCACTTGAATGCCAACTAGCTCCCTATATGCCTGGTTAGTCTGCTCGTTTTCATTTTTGATAGTCCTAGTTTTTTAACTGATTTTATTCTAATTTGGAGTGGTCACAAAAGAAGATTAAAAAACAACAACAATGCTTCTGAGTGTATCCAAATATATTTGAGGTCAATATTATTTATGATATCTTCCATATATTATTTATGATATATTTAATACATTATTTATGATATCTTGCACGATATGTTATACACGATGATTTATAATCGGATATTCCCAATTCCTATTCCAAACTTGTCCAAAAATGTGTTTCTGGCAGTGGTCTCCAAACAAGTTAGGGCCGGGATGTGTATAACGTTCGAATAAGATTTTTTTTTCTTAAAAAAAAAACACAAAAATTTAAATTCTCGCTCTCGAAACAATCGCTACTTACATCTTTGGATGGGTCTTTGTGACCGAATGCGAAAGACACACCTTATCTGGTAAGTCGCAAGGTGAGGTTTTTATCTGTAGATGCTTCCCCACTGAACAAGTATGAAACATAATGCGCGTCCCTTCTTGTTCGCAAACATACTAATGAGATTTGTCATCATAGTACGTGTCGGACATTTCCGCGAGCATCGGTTCGGTTTTCAAAGTGTGCTGGTCTATGTAGAATATTTGACGTTATTTAACATATTACTTTAGTGTTTCTGACTGTCGTACACAGTTGGCATTGTATTGACGATCATAAAAAAAGAACAAGAAAAAAATACACCAGTTAACGGATTGTTGTTATTGTTTTTACGCAAAATGTGTCAAAATACAGCACGTGAAAGCAGAACCTAATGTGTTGCATCATTTACTTGCTTTTTATTTTAAGACAAATTATGATGTTTTACGTGCCGATAACGAAAACAATATAACATCTGAGCCTCGCTCTAGAAAACGGGGCTTAATGCATGTGCGTAAAGTGTCGTCCCAGATTATCCTATGCAGTCTGCACAGACAAATCAGGGAAGACACTTTCCGCTTTTATGGAATTTTTCGTTTAAAAGAAGTCTCTTCTTAGCGAGAATCCAGTTAAGGTGGAAAGTGTCGTCCCTGATTAGCCTGTGCGGACTACACAGCCTAATTCTTGACGACACTTTACGCATATGCATTAAACCCCGTTTTCCCAGACCGAGGCTCATTTATGTTAAACGAAATGTATTCAAATCTATTGAGGCTGATCGTTTCATCACCAACTTGACTTGTATTACCGAGAGCTATTTGTTTTCTCGTGGTGTTGTTCAAGTCCCCTGCCCTCATTAATCTATTATTGCTGCGCTTTAATGCACTGCACATGCATTTCATCCATCCATTATTATGGCCCTAAGCCATGTACTAAAAAAAAACATCTTACAACGATTCAACATTTTAATCAACTTTTAAAAGGGTAACAAATTAAACTAATGATTTTGAACGCTTCACTGTATTATGAGAAATAAAAGCAAAATATGAGAAATAAAAGCAAAAATACCGAATATTTGAGGTTACGTTTTTAATATTCACATTAAACAAATGTGTATTAAACACAGTAGATGCTTGCATATAATGTTCATATACATAGAAACTTAATAACTAGAATTCAAAATTATCAAATAATGCAAAAATATCTTAGACAGCTTAACATAATTAATATCTCAAATATAAATGCTGCTAATTTATCTGTTATAAATACACGACAAACAGTTTCAATTGATTCAAATATAAAATACATATAAAAATACGTCCATACGTCACTACTGGGAAAAACAATAGATTCTTCAAGCACCATGCGTTCATTGTATAATCAACACTATGCCCATCTCTTAAAATGTGTTTTTCCATTAGTAATATGTATTTGTGCCATGGATGTTGCACACGTTACGTATATATTCTAGAATTTTGTAAAGTTCATGTACAACAAAAAACTTAGCTTTAAAAGTTAACAAGTACTTGTATATATTGTTTATGTCCACTTAAACACCTCTTAAGCGTGCACTTTCGTTGCGAACCCTATTTTAAAAGCTTTACTACGCAATAAAGCTGCCAATATGTTCCTAAATCTGCAATTTAATCCAACATTTATTGGCGTTTTAAGTAGCTTAAACATGTCACAAATGCGTGTCCTAAAATCGGTGCAACTTCTCAATGGGGATTAGGAATTCCCTGTGAGCGTGGACGCTTGCTGGCGCCGGAGCCTCGATCTGGAGAACGCCGTCACGTGACAGCATCGACGTCAGCAAAAGGGGGTCCACCTTTTCGGGCAGAGTGTATTCCCGTGTGAACTCCCGGTGAACCTTGCGACCGGGGGACTCCTCGGTGTGCGTGGCGTGCACGGAGAGGCGGCCGTCCATGGTCTTCACGGTAATCTCTTCCGGTTTATACTGGCTGCAGTCGAAGCGCAGCGATAGCTTCTTGTTTCCGGTGCGGTCCATGACGAAGGGCTGGTCAACATGGAGCGTCCCACCTGTGTCGAGCTTGAACAAGTTACTCCGGACGCGCTCGAGCTCGCTATCAAAACGGCTCCTCGATTCGTGGAGCTCCATGGTCTTAAAATCATCTTCGAACTCCTTGACCCAATCACTGAACAGGTCTTTTTGTCGGTCGAAGAACCCAAAATCCCTCGTGTGCAATGGAACAATTTGCCAAGAAATTTCGCTTTTATGCATTTTAGTGCAGTAAAGTATTCACGCAATTTTAAGTGGTGTTAATCCCGTACGAGCCCAGTTGCAGCGTTCACTCTTTGGCTGTTGTATGTCAAAAACAGAGCGTTTTATACGAACGGCGAACCAAATATTTTCCGCTACTACTCATTGATTAGTGATGCAAGCAATTTGTTTTGCCGTCTGCTCGCTGGAACTACTTTGCAATAAATTTGAGTAGCAGCCAGTAGACAGGTGAACAAGGTGTTCATTTTTCGTTGTAATTGTATACCCGAGTTGTCTATGGAGTTAAAAGGTCTTGTTCACAGATTTTCGTATTTTTTTTAAAATATCATTACATTCAATAACTGACAAAACTGTAATATTTTGAATTTTTCATATGGTTTCAGTAACAAGGAAAAACAATAAATGAAAAATGTGCCTGACCTGGTGATCGAACCCGGACCTCTGGAATCAAAACTAACTTTCTACCATTACACCACGTAGGCTTTTGTATTTGAAACGCTGTTAAAACGCGGACATACGTGTTTTTGCTAAAAAAAAAGCGATGAAAAGCGTTACAAACGTTTTATAATTTCTACAATTTCGATTGATGACTGTCCATAGACGAACATAAGCTTTTGACATGCTCCTTCGTCAACAGTATTACTTGGCTTGTTAGAATATAATGCAAGCATTATTTTTTGAACCATGACAATTGTTTAAAAAATTGCCATTTTGTCAAACTGTGAACAAGTGCTTTTAATGCTGCACGGTACGTAGTCGGTGGTGTAAATGACTGATTATAACAAGCTATATAAGCGTGTATATTGGCAATTGTTTACTCATGTGTCAAAATAACTGGCAAATTGTTGAAGATTTTGCATACAACGATAAATGCAGTTACGTGAGTTTTTATGCCTTTTTGAGGGTTTTTTTATTATACGGATTACATGCATTACTTTGATGCCGCATAATGTGAACTATGATTGATATGTATGCACGCTTTGAATGTACTTTGAATAATTACCATAGGAATTAATCTTATTATAGTTGAGAAGCGCAAATAGAATGCGATGATTATTTCGAGATGCGCTGTTTAATCCGAGTATTTCGATGAGTACCGCGTGCAAGTATTTCGCTATGTGTCGCGTTCAGGTTTGTTTCAGAGCGTGTGGTGTGAAGTTGTAAGCTTCAAGAACTACTACTTAGCATGGTTTGGAATTCAACGTATGGTGACGTATGATATTTTAATAGCCTTTTTTTTAATTTTGACGTCATCGGCTTTCAAGACGAGCGCGGGACCGTATTATATAACCACCGAATAATTTGTAGTTTATGAACAACTGTATCTTTTTGTCTGGAACCGGAATACGTTATTTTTTTTATTTTACAAACACGGATAATACATAGTAAAACATGTTGACGTGTGTGATTTCCATGGCAGCAAAACATCTGCTCGGCACATGTTTTGCCACAATATGAACTCTATTCGAGTGCTATCGCTATTAAGCATGTGCGTGTATGTGCTATCAGAAAGCAAGGGCACTTATGCGAGATGAACCGTCTGTCCTAAGATGTTCTGGAATATATCGCTATGTTTCCCGACGCATCTCGTTGGAGCATGTATTCACCGTTGTGTCCGTACGTGCTTTCCATTATAATGGCCGTCCTTTTTCTCATCAACTACTTAATAGAATTGAACGAATCTAAATCACACTGGAATAAACGAAGCACTTTCCTTTCAAGGGCAGCTCAATTACGAAGAGAGAGTACGCATACTTCAATCACATTATGCGTCAAATGATTACCGTAGTTTAAACCTATTTATTTTAGCTCGATTGCATCGAAAGCCTAAGGTTTATTTGAAATGCTCTCGAGTCCATTTCCTGTGACTAGAACCAGTACTTGGTTTCTATGGAGGAGATCTGAAGAACGCTCCCACAGTGGGGATCGAATCCATGACCCCCCGATCGCTAGGCGGACACCATATCCTCTACGCCACGGCAACAATGATTATTTTGAAGTGTTATGAGTTAATGGAATTCAACAAAGATTTGCATATTGCCATACAATTCTTCTGCGGGGATTTCACAGAGATAAAGTACTTTATTCAATGCTTTTTTTGTGGTGTTTAAGAAAATACCTTTGACTAAAAAACGCTTATAAACTGTATCTCTCACTGAAAACTACAAGTTTAAGGCACCCCATTCATAAAAAAGGTGACCAATCCGAACCAAACTAGAGCTTTATACACCCACATACTGCATTGACACATAATATTTTGCATGTTGCACAAAACAAGAGAAGCTAATTTATGGCGAGTTTTAAGAATTATTATGCCATTATCATTTATGGCCATCTTGACCTCTGAACTATTGAATTCATTCGCATGACACGCTGTCCATTGACTGTGAACAAAATTAATGTACAGAGTCATTTTAAAATCTCACAATGAATGACATAGTTATGGCCTGGGCAAGCTCGTTTATGGCCATTTTTGACTTTTGAACTCCAAGTGTGACCTTGACCTTGGAGATATCGACGTAATTCTTTCGCATGACACAACGTCCAATGATTGTGAACAAATGTACCAGGTAATACAAATATCTCACAATGAATGACATAGCTATGGCCTGGACAAGATCGTTTATGACATTTTTGACTTTTGAACTCAAAGTGTGACCTTGACCTTGGAGATTTCGACGTAATTCTTTCGCATGACACAACGTCCAATGGTTGTGAACGAATGTACCGAGTTATTTTAAAATCTCACAATGAATGACATAGTTATGGACCCGACAAGATCATTTATGGCCATTTTGACCTTTGAACTCAAAGTGTGACCTTGACGTTGCAGATATAGACGTAATTCTTTCGCATGACATACCGTCCAATGATGGTGAACAAATGTGCCGAATGATTTTAAAATCTCGCAATGAACGACATAGTTATGGCCCGGACAAGCTCATTTATGGTCATGTTTGACCTTTGAACTCGACGTGTGACCTTGACCTTGGATATATCGACGTAATTCTTTCGCATGAAACACCGTCCAATGATGGTAAACAAATATGCCAAATGATTTAAAAACCTCACAATAAACGACATATGTATGGCCCGGACAAGCTCATGTATGGCCATTTTTGACCTTTGAACTCAAAGTGTGACCTTGACCTTGGAGAAATCGACGTACTTCTTTCGTATGACACACCGTCAAATGATGGTGAACACATGTACCAAGTCATTTTAAAATCTAACGATAAATGACATAGTTATGGTCCGGACAAACGTTTGACCTTTTAACACAAAGCGTGACCTTGACCTTGGATATATCGACGTACTTCTTTCGCATGACACACCGTCCAATGATGGTGAACAAATGTACCAAGTCATTTTAAAATCTAACGATAAGTGACATAGTTATGGTCCGGACAAACTTTCGGTTTAAAACGCACTAAGTGACCCAGTGACCTAGTATTTGACGTGGCATGACCCATATTCAAACTTGACCTTGACATCATCTAGATACAACTTCTGACCATGTTTGGTGAAGATCGGAGGCAATTTTCGGGACAGACAGACCGACCGACTAAGTGACTCCTATATATTCCTCATTACCAATGGTAATGGGGGTATAATATTTATAGGAGGATTACACTAACAAGCGCTGTTTCTCTAAATTGTTTACAATAGTATTGAACGTGCGACTCAAGTTGTGGGCAGATGAAAATTCGGTTTTAACGGATGCTCAATTTAAATTTAAAAACAGTTATGGTTGTAAAGACCCAGTGTTTTTTTTTACACTCGTCAGTACAGAGACCAATAAGTAATAAGAAAAGGTTATTTTGATGCTTTGTCCACTCTCTGAAAACGTATGACTGCATAGAAAGGGACAGGCTCTGGTACGTTGTCTATTTCTTTTAATAGCAACCTCAGATTATTCCAGGTGGAGATAACGCCTCCGATCTGCTTTTCTCTATTTCTAAATAATATTGAGATGCATTTACAAGCAAATATATGGCGTGTTCTGAGATAACTGGGCATAAATCTTGTGCGTAAATTGTCATCCCAGATAAGCCTATGCAGTCCGCTTTTATGGAATTTTTCGTTTAAATGATGTCTCTTCTTAGCGAAAATCCAGTTTAGGCGGAAAGTGTCGTCCCGGATTAGCCTGTGCGGACTGCACAGGCTAATCTGGGATGACACTTTACGCACAATCATTTTGCCCTGTTTTCTCAGAATACGCCACATATAAATGCAGGTATAAATATTGACCGAATCTCTATTTTTTGTTACAATTCGCTGACGACGCAGTGATAGGTTTGGAATCTAAAGACAGCCTACACAACACTATCGAAAGAACTAAAGTAATGATCGTTCGGAAAGGGGGATGGTAGGTTGAAACGACAAATGGTTTTATAATAACAAGAAGCAGAAGTCGTTAACTCTTGTAACTACCTAGGGATTGTGTTTACCAGTGATGGGTCATTCGCTCTAGCTTCGAAAACTATGGAACGCCAATGCTGCCTTCTGATGGCACTGGTCTTTATGTTCTTTCAATTTACAAAGTTGTTTTGTGTGCACTACATTTTGCCCTGTAGAAACATCATTTTGTTCTGTACATTTTTCATTATGCTATGTTCATTTTCAATATCGTTTTGTAATTACGACATTGTGTTAGGTTCATACATCATTTCGTTCGGAGCATTCGTCATTATGTTGTGTGCATTTACTCACCCGTTTTGTACTTACGACTTTTTGCTAGGCGCATGCTTGGTACATACATCATTTCGTTCTGTGCATTTGTCATTATGTTGTTTGCATTTACTAACCCGTTATGTACTAACGACATTTCATTTTATAAATACATGAACATCAATTCGTTCTGTGCATTTGTCACTATGTTATGTGCATTTATTAACTCGTTCTGTATTAATGACATTTCATTTTGTGCATACATAATTTCGTTCTGTGCATTTGTCGTTATGCTATGTGTATTTATTAATTCGTTCTGTACTAACGACATTAAGTTGTGTGCATACGTCATTTCGTCCCGTGCATTCGCCATTGTGTTATATGCATTTAGTAACGTGTTCTGTACTTACGACATTTTATTCTGTGCATTTGCCATTATGTTATGTGCATTTATTAATTTGTTTTGTTCTAACGACATTTGGCTCTGTGCATTCGCCATTATGTTATTGGCATTTAGTAACTTCTTCTGTATTAACGACATTTCATTATGTGCATTTGCCATAATGTTATGTGCGTTTATTTATTCGTTTTGTACTAACGACATTATGTTCTGTGAATGCATCATTTCGTTCTGTGCATGTGTCATTATGTTATGTGCTTTTACTAACGCGTTCTGTACTAAAAACATTTTGTTAGATGCATACATCATTTCGTTCTGTGCATTTTTCATTAGGTTATGTGCATTTTCTAATTCGTTCTGTATTTACGACATTATGTATTGTGCATACTTAATTTCGTTATGTGAATTTCTCGTTATGTTTTATGCATTTACTTATTCGCTCTGTAATTACGGCATTATGTTTTGAGCATACATCATTTCTTTCTGTGCATACGTCATTATGTTATGTAATAAACATTTCTTGGTGTGCATTTCCTGAGTTTTCATGAACATTTGGTGCGTCGTTACGTGCATTTTCAAAGTCGTGCTATTTATTAGATAAGTCGTTATGTACATTTGGTAAGTGGTTGTGTGGGTATACGGACCATACGTACCGCAGACAATGGACCAGATTTTCGGATCATACGAACCACATGTGCGGACCACATGTTTGAACGGCATGGAACTTAATTAAATCACGAAATAATTAGTATGATGTTGACTTAGTATATGTTAGAATGAAAAAAGAGTAGAAACAAGTTTGGTTTCATAAGTGTTTCAATAAGCTTATTTCGGTTAGTTTTCAGATTTGAAACTTATTTTAATTGTGTTATCAATTAGTCATTTAAACATTAGCCATCACGTTAACCAGCACTTACCTGGATAAAATCTATGTTAAACAAAATGGAAATAATACGTTTTAAAGGAATCTATGCCACGTGTGGACAACGGTAATTATTAATAAAACGGGAAATATAAGTGTTAATTTCTAAATTATACAAAGTTGCATTTCAAATGTGACACCTCGTTGTCTTGTTGTTTAAGAGAACATGTTTTTTTAAGTTACCGGTGTGTTATTAATAAAGTGTATAATTAAAAGGAGACCGCTGCGGTTTTGCAGGTTTTGATCCTCAATGGCATTTTTTTGTAGGATCAGTTTCAAATGTTACATTCAACATATCAAAGCTCTATGACTTTTGGTTTCGGTAAAGTATATTTGTGAAGTTTATTTTGCTGTACAGCTCTATTTCATCATTGACCACTGCGGAGTTGCCAGATTCGACCACAGGGGAATGTAAGGAGATGTTAGAAGTTATTTGCTCTAAAATCAATATAAACATTTCATCCCCCGTGCGTGGTTAGTTTTGACACAATCGACATGCTTTGCAAAGTATTAGTAAAGGACCCCTTTACATATCACATGTAACACCTCAGGGCTTTGTTGTTTCATGGCAGAAAGTGTTTGTATTTGTCAATAATTTGCATGTTAAAAATGTGACCCCTGGGTGTGGCCCGTTTGTATCGCAAGGGTATGATTTGAATAAATTTGTCCAGGACCACTATCTGATATTATTCCCAAAAATCAAAGCTCCGTAACCTGTGCAGAGATAAAATTTAATAAAAAAAAAATATTTACGATGTAAGTCTATATAAATAATGTGACCTCAGGGGCTTGGTGAGTTTTAAACGGGGATGCGGCATGATTTGAACAAATTTTGTTGATAACCACTATACGCTGCTACACACCAAATATTAAACCTCCAAGCTCTGTGACAGATTGTTGAAGTCTTCATGTTTTTAGTCTATTTTTGCTATGTTGCATACATATGTAGCGGGCGGGTACGATTTGACGTTAAAAGAGGGTCACCGAAGGACAATTCTTGTGAAGCTTGGTTAAAATATGCAGGAGATGCCGTTCGAAGCAAATTTTGACGACCCGCGATTTTGGAGATGCAACACCACAAAAGGTCACATTGAGTGCTCAGGCTAATAAAGAGCTGTATTGTCACCTTGCATCTCAAAAAATGGCATTCACCTTGAAGGGATCTGTTTGGTTCTTGCGCGCGACATTCTATCTCACAAAGGTTAACATTAAATGCGATGATATCAAAATAATTTACTGCATGGGTAACTCATAAAATGGACAAACAAGTGAGTAATTTATCTAGTTATTTCAAATTGACCTTGAAGGTAATGATCAGATTTGTGTGCGTGCCACATCATCTCATATAGGTTAGCAATAGTGCAAACTTAATTCGGAATCCGTGTGCACGGAAAAGTTTTACTGCGGGCATGTACTATCATGACAATAATGCGATGAAGTTGTACATTCGCCGTCAAGGTTTATTATTACCGTGATGTTAAGGGTAAGCATGTGGATCTTGCATGCGAAACACCGTCTCATGAAGGTAAAAAATAGTGCATAGTAAATTCGACTACTTCTGTGCAAACTGTGTAGTACACAGTGTATTGTATCATTCTTCTGGATGGCGGATAAACTTGTGTTTTACATGCCTACCAGCCTTTATCCTGCTCCTGCGTGAACATAGCGGACTACTTTTTTGGCCTTTTATTTTCGGTTAAAGGTCAACTGTAGTTAAGACTTGAAGACGATTTAACTCTTAAAATGTACCAACATTGTTATTCATGTGTTCTTAAATTTGAATATAAACAAATTAATTAATTTATCAGCAAGCCTCGCCGTGTAAACCTTACTTCAACTCGTCGGATAAATTAAAGTACAAAAAGACACTAACCTTATATTCTCTATGAACTTTGATGACGCATACTCTCAAGGCACAAGGTCATGTTTTCGGAATGCTGAAGTTACAAACATACTGATTCGTAATGGATAACTTAAAAATTAAGTCCCTAAGTTCAAGTTCCCAAAAATATGCATCCTGCAATAAAAAGTGCTTAAGCTAGCTTGTTAAAACTTTTGAAAATCCTGCTTTTACTGTGAGCACTAGCCCGATAGGGTTCGCTCAATTGGTAGAATGCTGGATTACACATTGGAGAAGCGCGGGTTCGATCCCCGGCAATGCCACATAACTTTTTTGAGGATTGTCATGAAAGCCTTTCTGTGGCAATACTCTCCCTATATTTGATATAATTAGGCCATTTGTCAGCTACATGCATAAGTATGTTCTTGTAAATCAGCTTAACCAGGAAAAGTTTGAGTTGATTAACTGACTGACTAAAATCCTGTAAAAAAACGGCGAGAATCCCCTCCCCCAAAACAAGACAAACAATGCATGTGTTGAAATATTATTTTGACAGCAAATATCATACGCATCACTATCGTGACTGATTTTATTGTTTGTACACTAAAAGCATTTGAATATTCTCAATAAGTGTTTTCTATTCCGAGAATTCAAGCCCACATGTACATAGTGATCTATGCGTTTAAAGGTTTTGTCATTATTGGACATGTGTCAAATGAAATGAATTCAGCCATATAAAAGATCTGATCGCAGCAATTCAGTTCCTGCTGAGACAAATTCTTTTCGACAGGACGACACAAGGTATTTCCAACGAGCAAACGGCAAAACAAATCGCTTGCATCACTAAGCAGTGTGTAGTCGCGGCAAATATATGTTGCGCCGTTCGTATAAAACGCTCGGCTTTTCGCATACGATTGCCATAGAGTGAACGTTGCAACTGGGCTCGAACGGGATTAACTGTACTAAAATGCATACAAGTGAAATTTCTTGGACCGTTGTTCCATTGCACACGAGGGATTTTGGGTTTTTCGACCGACAAAAAGACCTGTTCAGTGATTGGGTCAAGGAGGTCGATGATGATTACAAGACCATGGAGCTCCACGAATCTAGGAGCCATTTTGATAGCGAGCTCGAGCGCGCACGGAGTAACTTGTTCAAGCTCGACGCAGGATCGGGGACGCTCCATGTTGACCAGCCCTTCGTCGAGGACCGCACCGGAAACAAGAAGCTGTCGCTGCGCTTCGATTGCAGCCAGTATAAGCCGGAAGACATATCCGTGAAGACCATGGACGGCCGCATCTGCGTGCACGCTAAGCACGTCGAAGAGTCCCCCGGTCGCAAGGTGTGCCGGGAGTTCACGCGGGAATACACTCTGCCCGAAAAGGTGGACCCTCTCTTGCTGAGGTCGATTCTGTCACGTGACGGCGTTCTCCAGATCGAGGCTCCGGCGCCAGCTAGCGTCCACGCTCACAGGGAATTCCTAATCCCCATTGAGAAGTTACATCGATTTTAAGACACGCATTTTTGACACGTTTACGTTCCTAAATATGTCAATAAATGTTGGATTAAATTGCAGATATAGGAACATATTGGCAGCTTTATTGCGTAGTGTTAAGCTTTTACAAAAGGGTTCGCAACGAAAGTGTACGCTTAAGAGGTGTTATAGTGGACATAAACAATACACACAAGTCAATGTACTTTTAACATTTTAAAGTGAAGTTTTATTGTTCGACATACAATTGAAAAATTCCAGAACATATCCGTGACGCTGTGATACATCCATGGCACAAATGCATATTACTCATGGAAAAAAAACATTTATACAGGTCTAGGCATGTGATGATAATAAAATTAACGAATGGTGCGTATATAATCTATTGTTATTACCATTAGTGACGCCTGCCAAAGATGTATGTGTTTTTTATATTTGAATTGATTGAAACTGGCTGTCGTCTATTTATTACTGTTAACTTAGCAGCATTTATATTTAAGATAGTAATGCATTATTTGATTAGTTTGCATTTCGGTCATTACGTTTCTATGTATATGAACATTATATGCAAGCATCTTATGTTGGATGACATTTGTTTAAGTGTTAATATTGAAAACGTAAACTTGAATTGTCTGTATTTTTTTCCTTTATTTTACATAATACCATGAATTGAACGAAACTTTGGTAAACATTGTTACGCTTTCGAATGTTGATTAAAATGTTGAATAGTTGACGTTTCTTGTTTTAGTGCATGGCTTAAGGCCATAATACTAAATGGATGAAATGCATTTGAAATGCATTAAAGCGCAAAAATAAAAGATTAATGAGGAGTGTGTGTGTGTGTGGGGGGGGGGGNTAAGAAGAGACTTCCTTTAAAAGAGAAATTCCATAAAAACGGAAGGTGTCTTCCCTGATTAGCCTGTGCGGACTGCACAGTCTAATCTGGGACGAAAATGTACGCACATGAATTGCACATGAATTAAGCCCTGTTTTCCCAGAGCGAGACTCAAATGTTATATTGTTTTCGTTATCGACACGTTAAACATCATTAATCTGCCGTAAAAAAAAACAAAAATAAACAAACAATGTAACACATAATGTAATGCTTTCACTTGTTTTATTTGAACACGATTTGTCTAACAACAATTAGAACGATCCGTGCATTTGTGGATTTGGTTTTTATTTATTTTGTATGATCGTCAATACAATTCCCGCTCACAATAATCAAAGACAATAAAATACCGGGTTTTATGTTAAGTAAAGTTGAATACTAAGAACGGCAAATTTTGAAAACCGAACAGATTTTCCCGTCCATGTCCCGAAACTTACTATAATGACAAAAATCATTAGTGTGTTTGCGAGAAAGAACGGACATGCATAATCTTTGATACTTTTTCAGTGGAGCAGCATTGACTGGTAAAAACCTCAACTTTCGACTTACCAGATAGGGTTGACTTAACAGATAGGGTTGAATGACTTACCAGATAGGGTTGACTTACCAGATAGGGTTGACTTACCAGATAGGCTTGAGTTCCGCATTCAGTCACAAAGACCCATCCGAAGATGTTAGTAGCGATTGTTTTCTGCGATTCAGTGATATATTCTTCAGATAATAATACATACTACAACAGATACAAACTTGAACCTATGACCTCCTGTAGTTCGAAGGTTCTTCCTGGTTCGAAATAGATACCCGTCAGAGAATGTTATTATCCAGATCTCACAAGTACATGCTCCGGTAGCTACATGTTACAGGAAATATATTTCCCTTCCTCTGGAGACGACTGGAATGCTTAGGTCGGCAATAACAGTGCCGTAAGGCGTAAAGTACCTGCACAACATACCGGTTTGATTGCCGTTCGTTTTGATTATTTGTCAATTTGCATTATACTCACTTCTGGTATTTATAAGGTACACGGATCGACGCTAGTTTGAATAATCGTTTATTCTAGTCTGCATTAAATCGCGGAAAGTGATATATACTGACATTACTATCGTTGATGGCGCCGGCGGCATTTAATCTGGTATCGACATCGACCGCTAAAGGAACCTTTGTAAACATCATAATAATAATAATAATGATAATAATACACCGATTTGCCAATTATATAATGCAATTATATTTGGCATCATCATCGTCATCATCATCATTATCATCCTCATCCTCATCATACCCATCCTCATCAGCATCATCCTAATCATCACCATCCTCCTCCTCCTCATCATCATCATCGTCATCATCAAACACCGGCATCGTCATCAACGATATCATAACCGTCATCATAAAAAAGAACAACATCATGATGATCATACGTATCACAATGACCATCACCATGATAATCATCACAATAATCATCATCGTAGTCATTGTCATCATAGTCTCCATCATTATAATAATAATCATCATCATCATCAATGTATCATCCTAATTGTCGTCGCCGTTGTGATCGATATGATCATCGTCATCACTGCCTTTGTTTATTTTAAACAAATTTGATTTTCGAATAATTTCCATATTTTTTGATTATAAAATTGCTTTTCAAATTTAGTTTATTTGGGTCTGATGTTAACAGACTTTTAACTGGCCGTTGAAGTGTTGAGCTACCGGGCCCTGAGCTGTATTTAGATAAATTGAATATACATTATCTTCGTTTAAGAAGTGTACGTAAAGTGTAAAACAAAACTTCATTCATCACGTGTGTCGAGTACAAATCATTTAAAATAAATCATTTTAACAAGAAATATCTTTAAAAAGATATACGGCGTTGAATGTGGTTGGAGTTGGTGAAAGGTTAAGAGTTTAATGAATGAGATCAAAGATAGCGAATGTCTTTTTCTTTGCAGTTCTAAGCTGCATCACACGCAGAACGGGATGTTACGCGGAGTTTTTGCGGCTTATTTTACATTATTACATATTGCCGGTCATATATTTATAGATAGAAAACAGAAAAACAAAGAAGAATTGAAGTGAAATTAAAACATATAAGTCAACAAGCCATAAGCGAAGTATCAGTACATATTTCAAATATTTATACGCGCGTTCTTCGAACAAACCTGTTCCAGTGGTTTGTCGGGCATTGCTATTTGATTCGAATATTAACAGTATCGGGAATCATCGCGCTTATGCTTAATAAATTGGTCAATATGGTGGAATTATTCTTGTTAAATTAATAAAAAATAATATGTACCATGGTATTGCTGAAAACACATTAAGAATCTATGATTGACATACCATAATTTTTTCGCCGAATATCTTCATTTAACATATTTCTGGTCTAAATAAAATTACAGTTCACCTAGTTAACGCGATAGCGTCTATATTATATTTATATAACGATCCGTTTACTGATCGCGAGCTGACCCTGATTCCTTGCGGGTTGGAATGCTACGCATTAAAGTGAGGTCACGATTCCACTGCTGGAACGACGTCTTGTTAAAAACTTTATACTTCTAAATGTTTAATGTGCAATTTCGAAAACAAATAAAAATGGTTTGGCCAAAACGAATATCAGGATAGGGAAAAACGATACTTTAATTAACTTAAATATACTAGTACACAGAAAGCAATATGGTAGTAATTACTATATATGAAAACAAAGCCTTTAAGTACAAACGCTCTGGTGCTGACAATCCTCTGAATAAAGGGGCACACAAAAATGTATTGATGTCAAGAGTTGAGTGTAAAACTGTTCTATCCATCAAGCCTTTTCATTAGAGATAAAATTGTTTCATTCTGAACACGCAGTAAAACAGCGTTACATGCTTTACTAGTATAATACAACAAAGACGCGGTCATGTTTTGGGGGATTATGCTCAAATCAGCCAATGGAATAAATGAAGTGTATTCATTCGTGCCTCGCCGCGGGAAATTTTATTTGAATTTTATTGGACACTTACAAAGGTCAGGTAAGGTGAAAAGCTGGCTTACACAGCTACGCCAGAAAACAACAACCTTAAAGAACGAATCGCCTCGTGAGTAACTGACAACAGACAAAACTATTCAGCCGACTCAGTAGCTATTGCATTAGAAAGGTGTATGCTCTGATAAGAAAACACAAACCACTTGTGACATGATTTATTCAGTCATGGGTGAATCTTGTTGTCAAAAGCAACAGAGGACATAACACAGTGCATCAGCCATAATAATCTCCAGGTTAACCGTATATCAGCCAAAAGGGCGAATCCGCTAAAGGTCGTTCTGATTTCTTCATTTGTCAATAAATATACACAAAGTGTTCCTTCAGCTGCATCAGCAGGAGAGAAACCTTAGAATGCCGTTCCTTTATTTATGGATAGGAACCAATTGTCAAAGAATGACGCATACTACACATGCACTAGACAAGATACACGGGTATACAATAAACAAACA
Source organism: Dreissena rostriformis (assembly GCA_007657795.1). Taxonomy (NCBI): domain Eukaryota; kingdom Metazoa; phylum Mollusca; class Bivalvia; order Myida; family Dreissenidae; genus Dreissena; species Dreissena rostriformis. The sequence goes on from VMBQ01005258.1 coordinate 18,705, forward strand.
CAATGGATGCGGTTCGCCTCTTTGGGACGGTAAATGCAAAGCATGGGGTAAAAACCGATTTTACGGATCTCCAAACCTCACACTTACAATTAAAATTAACAACATTGGGTACTGCCAAACCTCAAATTTGTCCAGAATTGTTCACAAAACATTTCAATTTAAATACAATTTAACATCATACCATCACAACGAAAATTACAAACAATAAAAGAGAATGCAAAAAAAAATTCTAATAATTAGCATTCAACTCCTCAAGGGTTGTATACAGAAAAGAGAACCAGAACCGTAACTTTCGTATGCACGATGAAATGAAACCAAAACAAGTATCAACAACATATCGTCTTTATTAAAAAAAGCTTCAGAGACAAAGCATAATATTGTCGTGCAAGAAAAGAATAAGCAGCAAAAAGTGTATACAAGGCAAAATTTCAAAGTTTGGTTGTGTATGTCTAACTTAAGCTACATAAAATAGTACAAGTTAAACTGTTTTAAATCATTAAAATTCTTTCAGTCAGTAACAAATAAAATAGTTTTATTAAAAAAAGCACGTGATTTATATTCTGAAAAGCCATGTTAACCTTTCTTCAACTCGTCGGATAAATTTAAGTACAAAAAGACACTCACCTAATATTCTCTATGAACTAAGATGACGCATACCCTCAAGGCACAAGGTGATGTTTTCTGAATGCTGTTTACAGAAGTTACAAACATATTGAGACGTAATGGATAACTTAAAAACTAAGTCCCTAAGTTCAAGTTCCTGCAATAAAAAGAACTTAAGCTAGGTAAGTAAAACTAAAAATCCTGTTTTAACTGTGAGCACTAGCCCAATAGGGTTAGCTCAACTGGTAGAATGCTGGATTACACATTTGAGGAACGCCGGTTCGATACCTGGAAAGGCCACATTACTTTTATGGGGATTGGTAATGAAATCCTTTCTACGGCAATCCTCTCAATATATCTGATCAAATAAGGGCATTTGTCAGTTACATGCATTAGTATGTTCTTGTTTATCAGCTAAACCAGGAAAAGTGTGAGTTGATTAACTGACTGACTGAAATCCTGTAAAAAAAAGGCCAGAATCCCCTCCCCCAAACAAGACAAACAATGCATGTGTTGAAATACTATTTTGACAGCAATTATCATACGCATCACTATCGTGAATACTGTTATTGTTTGTACACTTTATGGTTAAGCATTTGAATATTCTCAATAATTGTGTTCTATTCCGAGACTCAAACCCACATGTATATAGTGATCCATGCGTTTAAAGGTTTTGTCATTATTGGAAATGTGTCTAATGAAATGAATTCAGCCATATACAAGATCTGATCGCAGCAATTCAGTTCCTGCTGAGACAAATTCTTTTCGACACGACGACACAAGATGTTTCCAGCGAGAAGACGGCAAAACGCATTGCTTGCATCACTAGGCAGTGAGTAGTTGCGTCAAATAGTTGTCGCGCCGTTCGTATAAAACGCTCGGCTTTTCGCATACGATTGCCATAGAGTGAACGCTTCAACCGATCTCGCACGGGATAAAGACCTCTTTAAGTTGCAAGGATACTTCGCTTTATTTAAAAACAAACATACGAAATGTCTTGGACCGTTGTTCCATTGCACACGAGGGATTTTGGGTACTTCGACCGACAAAAAGACCTGTTCAGTGATTGGGTCAATGAGTTCGACGATGATTACAAGACCATGGAGCTCCACAAATCTAAGAGCCATTTTGATAGCGAGCTCGAGCGCGCCCGGAGTAACTTGTTCAAGCTCGACGCAGGGTCGGGGACGCTCCATGTTGACCAGCCCTTCGTCGAGGACCGCACCGGAAACAAGAAGCTATCGCTGCGCTTCGATTGCAGCCAGTATAAACCGGAAGACATATCCGTGAAGACCATGGACGGCCGCATCTGCGTGCACGCTAAGCACGTCGAAGAGTCCCCCGGTCGCAAGGTGTGTCGTGAGTTCACGCGGGAATACACTCTGCCCGAAAAGGTGGACCCTCTCTTGCTGAGGTCGATTCTGTCACGTGACGGCGTTCTCCAGATCGAGGCTCCGGCGCCAGCTAGCGTCCACGCTCACAGGGAATTCCTAATCCCCATTGAGAAGTTACATCGATTTTAAGACACGCATTTTTGACACGTTTACGTTCCTAAATATGTCAAAAAATGTTGGATTAAATTGCAGATATAGGAACATATGGGCAGCTTTATTGCGTAGTGTTAAGCTTTTACAAAAAGGGTTCGCAACGAAAGTGCACGCTTAAGAGGTGTTATAGTGGACATAAACAATATATTCAAGTGAATGTACTTGTAACATTTTGAAGTAAAGTCTTATTGTTCGGTATACAATTGGTAAAATTATAGAATATATCCGTAATGATGTGATACATCCATGGCATAAATGCATTTTACTCATGGAAAAAAACATTTAAAGGTCTAGGCATGTGTTGATTATAAAATGAAAGCATGGTGCGTGTATAATCTATTGTTATTACCATTAGTGACGCATGCCAAATACGTATTTTGTAAGTGTATTTTATATTTGAAATGATTGAAACAGGCTGTGGTCTATTTATTACTGTGAATATAGCAGAATTTGTATTTTAGATATAAATGCATTATTTGATTATGTTGCATTCCGGTTATAAAGTTTCTATGTATATGAACATTAAATACAAGAATCTTATGTTGGATGACATTTGTTTAATGTGAATATTGAAAACGTAAACTTGAATTTTCTGTATTTATTCCTATATTTCATATACTACCATGAATTGAACCAAACTTTAGTAAACTTTGTTACGCTTTCGAATGTTGATTAAAATGTTAAATCGTTGTAAGACGCATCTTGTTTTTAGTACATGGCTTAAGGCCATAATACTTAATGGATGAAATGCGTTTGAAATGCATTAAAGCGCAAAAATAAAAGATTAATGAAGGGGGGGGGGCTGGAACAACAACACCACGAGAAAACTTATAGAACTGAGACGATCAGCCGCATTATATTTGAATACATTTCGTTTAATATACATGAGCCTCGCTATGTGAAAACGGGGTTTAATGCATGTGCGTTAAGTGTCGTCTCAGATTAGCCTGTGCATTCCTAAACTGGATTCTCGCTAAGAAGAGACTTCCTTTAAAAGAGAAATTCCATAAAAACGGAAGGTGTCTTCCCTGATTAGCCTGTGCGGACTGCACAGTCTAATCTGGGACGAAAATGTACGCACATGAATTGCACATGAATTAAGCCCTGTTTTCCCAGAGCGAGACTCAAATGTTATATTGTTTTCGTTATCGACACGTTAAACATCATTAATCTGCCGTAAAAAAAAACAAAAATAAACAAACAATGTAACACATAATGTAATGCTTTCACTTGTTTTATTTGAACACGATTTGTCTAACAACAATTAGAACGATCCGTGCATTTGTGGATTTGGTTTTTATTTATTTTGTATGATCGTCAATACAATTCCCGCTCACAATAATCAAAGACAATAAAATACCGGGTTTTATGTTAAGTAAAGTTGAATACTAAGAACGGCAAATTTTGAAAACCGAACAGATTTTCCCGTCCATGTCCCGAAACTTACTATAATGACAAAAATCATTAGTGTGTTTGCGAGAAAGAACGGACATGCATAATCTTTGATACTTTTTCAGTGGAGCAGCATTGACTGGTAAAAACCTCAACTTTCGACTTACCAGATAGGGTTGACTTAACAGATAGGGTTGAATGACTTACCAGATAGGGTTGACTTACCAGATAGGGTTGACTTACCAGATAGGCTTGAGTTCCGCATTCAGTCACAAAGACCCATCCGAAGATGTTAGTAGCGATTGTTTTCTGCGATTCAGTGATATATTCTTCAGATAATAATACATACTACAACAGATACAAACTTGAACCTATGACCTCCTGTAGTTCGAAGGTTCTTCCTGGTTCGAAATAGATACCCGTCAGAGAATGTTATTATCCAGATCTCACAAGTACATGCTCCGGTAGCTACATGTTACAGGAAATATATTTCCCTTCCTCTGGAGACGACTGGAATGCTTAGGTCGGCAATAACAGTGCCGTAAGGCGTAAAGTACCTGCACAACATACCGGTTTGATTGCCGTTCGTTTTGATTATTTGTCAATTTGCATTATACTCACTTCTAGTATTTATAAGGTTCACGGATCGACGCTAGTTTGAATAATCGTTTATTCTAGTCTGCATTAAATCGCGGTAACTGATATATACTGACATTACTATCGTTGATGGCGCCGGCGGCATTTAATCTGGTATCGACATCGACCGCTACAGGAGCCTTTGTACACATCATAATAATAATAATAATAATAATGATAATAATATAACGATTTGCCAAATATATAATGCAACTATATTTGGCATCATCATCGTCATCATCATCATTATCATCCTCATCCTCATCATACCCATCCTCATCAGCATCATCCTAATCATCCCCATCCTCCTCCTCCTCCTCCTCATTATCATCATCATCATCATCATCATCATCATAAAACACCGGCATCGTCATCAACAATATCACAACCGTCATTATAAAAAAGAACAACATCATCATGATCAAACGTATCACAATGACCATTACCATGATAATCATCACAATAATTATCATCGTAGTCATTGTCATCATAGTCTCCATCATTATAATAATAATCATCATCGTCATCAATGTATCATCCTAATCGTCGTCGCCGTTGTCATCGATATGATCATCGTCATCACTGCCTTTGTTTATTTTAAACAAATTTGTTTGTCGAATAATTTCCATATTTTTTTTATAATAAAATTGCTTTTAAAATTTAGTTTATTTGGGTCTGAAGTTAACAGACCTTTAACTGGCCGTTGAAGTGTTGAGCTACCGGGCCCTGATCTGTATTTAGATAAATTGTATATACATTATCTCGTTTAGGAAGTGTACGTAAAGTGTAAAACAAAACTTCATTCATCACGTGTGTCGAGTACAAATCATTTAAAATAAATCATTTTAACAAGAAATATCTTTAAAAAGATATACGGCGTTGAATGTGGTTGGAGTTGGTGAAAGGTAAAGAGTTTAATGAATGAAATCAAAGATAGCGAATGTCTTTTTCTTTGCAGTTCTTAGTTGCATCACACGCAGAACGGGATGTTACGCGGAGTTTTTGCGGCTTATTTTACATTATTACATATTGCTGGTCATATATTCATAGATACAAAACAGAAAAACAAACGAAGAATTGAAGTGAAATTAAAACATACAAGTCAACAAGCCACACGCGAAGTATCAGTACATATTTTAAATATTTATACGCGCGTTCTTCGAACAAACCTGTTACAGTGGTTGTCGGGCATTGCTATTTGATTCGATTATTAACAGTATCAGGAATCATCGCGCTTATGCTTAATACATTGGTCAATATGGTGGAATTGTTCTTGTTAAATTAATAAAAAATCATATGTACCATGGTATTGCTGAAAACACATTAAGAATCTATGATTGACATAACATGATTATTTCGCTGAATATCTTCATTTAATATATTTCTGGTCTAAATAAAATTACAGTTCACCTAGTTAACGCAATAGCGTCTATATTATATTTATATAACAATCCGTTTACTGATCGCGAGCTGACCCTGATTCCTTGCGGGTTGGAATGCTACGCATTAAAGTGAGGTCACGATTCCACTGCTGGAACGACGTCTTGTTAAAAACTTTATACTTCTAAATGTTTAATGTGCAATTTCGAAAACAAATAAAAATGGTTTGGCCAAAACGAATATCAGGATAGGGAAAAACGATACTTTAATTAACTTAAATATACTAGTACACAGCCAGCAATATGGTAGTAATTACTAAATATGAAAACAAAGCCTTTAAGTACAAACGCTCTGATGCTGACAATCCTCTGAATATAAATTGGCACACAAAACTGTATTGATGTCAAGAGTTGAGTGTAAAACTGTTCTATCCATCAAGCCTTTTCATTCGAGATAAAATTGTTACAGGCTGAACACGCAGTAAAATAGCGTTACATGCTTTACTAATATAATACAACAAAGACGCGGTCATGTTTTGGGTGAGTATGCTCAAATCAGCCAATGGAATAAATGAAGTGTATTCATTAGTGCCTAGCCGCGGAAAATTTTATTTTAATTTTATTGGACACTTACAAAGGTCAGGTAAGGTGAAAAGCTGGCTTACACAGCTACGCCAAAAAGACAACAACCTTAAAGAACGAATCGCCTCGTGAGTCACTGACAACAGACAAAAATATTCAGCCAACTCAGTAGCTATTGCATTAGAAAGGTGAATGCTCTGATAAGAAAACACAAACCACTTGTGACATGATTTATTCAGTCATGGGTGAATCTTGTTGGCAAAAGCAACAGAGGACATAACACAGTGCATCAGCCATAATAATCTCCAGGTTAACCGTATATCAGCCAAAAGGGCGAATCCGCTAAAGGTCGTTCTGATTTCTTCATTTGTCAATAAATATACACAAAGTGTTCCTTCAGCTGCATCAGCAGGAGAGAAACCTTAGAATGCCGTTCCTTTATTTATGGATAGGAACCAATTGTCAAAGAATGACGCATACTACACATGCACTAGACAAGATACACGGGTATACAATAAACAAACACAATGGATGCGGTTCGCCTCTTTGGGACGGTAAATGCAAAGCATGGGGTTAAAACCGATTTTACGGATCTCCAAACCTCACACTTACAATTAAAATTAACAACATTGGGTACTGCCAAACCTCACATTTGTCCAGAATTGTTCACAAAACATTTCAATTTAAATACAATTTAACATCATACCATCACAACGAAAATTACAAACAATAAAAGAGAATGCAATAAAATTTTCTAATAATTAGCATTCAACTCCTCAAGGGTTGTATACAGAAAAGAGAACCACAACCGTAACTTTCGTATGCACGATGAAATGAAACCAAAACGAGTATCAACTACATTTCGTCTTTATTAAAAAAAGCGTCAGAGACAAAGCATAATATTGTCGTGCAAGAAAAGAATAAGCCGCAAAAAGTGTATACAAGGCAAAATTTCAAAGTTTGGTTGTGTATGTCTAACTTAAGCTACATAAAATAGTACAAGTTAAATTATTTTAAATAATTAAAATTCTTTCAGTCAATAACAAGTAAAATATTATAACTTGTCATTAATATATTATTATACGTCGTGGAATTACAACACAAGCTGTAAAGGGTCCTTTTAACAGATTTTGGCATGTATTGAAGTTTGTCATTAAATGCTTTAAATGTGATAAGTGTAAACATTGAAGCTGAATAGCTCCAGTAAAAAAAACTAGAATAAAATTAAAGAAAGAAAAAAAGTAATCCTCAACAGGGCTCGAACCACTGACCCTTGGAATAAATAGGTAACGACTGAACAATGTTTCAAGTGATTTCTTACATCAGACCTTTGACCTTAATTTGTGAACTAGAACTTGACTTAGAGACTTAATTCTTGCGTAATCCATTGCGTCTCAGTATGCGTGTTCCTTCTGTCAACAATATTCAGAAAACATTATATTTGAGGGTATGCATCATAGACGTTCAATGCAATATGTACTTCCAAGTCTACTACAAGTATTCGAAATAACTAGGCACTAAATTAAATTTTCATGAGACGGTGTTCCGCATGCAGGCACCACATGACTACCCTAAACATTAAGGTAATAATGAACCTTGACGAAGAATGTAAAACTAAAGCACATTATTGTCATAATACATGTAGTTAATTTCCGCAGTCAAACGTCTCCATGCATTAAAGGGACTTGTTCACAGACATTTGCATGTTTTGAAGTTTGTCATTAAATGCTTTAAATTGATTAATGTAAACATCGGAACTAAAAAGCCCCAGTATTAAACAGAAAATAAATTAAAGAAAGAAAGAAAAAAACACACCTAGGCTCGAACCACTGACCCTTGGAGTAAAAGTTTACAATCCTCGTAATGTCACAAAATATAACAATAACAACAGAACTTTCGAAATTATTCAATCGTTTCGCGTTTGTAACGCTTCATAATTTTCAGGTTTTTAAATCGTCATAAGATGCATATTATGGGTATTTTATTGCATGATAAATGTTCAGTATTACTGTTTTCTTGCAAAACACATATTTTTTTTTTCAATTTTGTCAATTTATCAAAACGTGAACAAGTCCCTTTAAGGATTCCGAAATAAGATTGCACTAATGTTATGAGACTATGAGACGATGTGGCGCGCACACACATCTGATCGTTATCTTCAAGGTCAATATGAAACCACTTGGTAAAGTACTCACTTGTTTGTGCCCTCTATAACTTACCCAAGCATTACATGATTTTGATATGATCGCATTTAATGTTAATCTTTGTGAGATAGAATGTCGCGCGCATGAACAACACTGATCCCTTCAATGTTAATGTCATATTTTGACCAAGGTGACAATACAGCTCTTTATTAGTTCAGCTGACCACGTATTGTGAGCTTGTGGGGTATGTGGCTCTCCGACATCGTGTGTCGTCAACAATTTGCTTCAAACGACATCCGCTGCAGATTTGTACAAGGCTTCACAAGCATTGTCCTTCGGCGACCCTTTGTCAACGTAGGTCAAAACGTTTTCGCACTCTGTATATGTATGCAACAGAAATAAAAATATATTTTAAAAATAAAAGCTTCTAAAATCTTTAACAAATCTTTAAGGTTTAATATGTGGTGTGTAACATCGTATAGTGGCCCTCTACAAAGTTTGTTCAAATCATGCCGCAACCCCCGTTTGAAACTGACCACATCCCAGAGGTCACATGATTTATATAGACTTGCATTGTGAATAACTTTTTCTATTTTTTATCTGAAATCACAAGTAACGGAGATTTGAATTGGTAATACCATAAGTAACTGCCCTGCACAAGGTTTGATCAAATCATACCCCTGTGGTCAAAACGGACCACGCCACAGGGTTCAATTTTTGAATATGCACTTTATAACAAAACCACTTTACAAACGTTCTTCTATGAAACAACAAATCCCAGAGGTGTTGCATTTGACATGTATAGAGGTCCTTACTAATCATTTCCGAAGCACGTCAATTGTGTAAAAATTAGCCAAGCCCGGGGGATGAAATGTTTAAAAAGATTTGAGAGCAAATAACTTCTTACATCTTCTCCTCTGAAACTGCAAGACTTAAAGATTAAAGATTTGGTTGGTAACTTCATATAGTGGTCTTTGACAAAGTCAATTAAAATCATGCCAATGGAGTGAAATATAATGATATAGAATTACATAGCAAAATAACTTCCACGCAAAAATATGTCCTAGAGCATTGATATTTGGAATGTTACATCTGATAGTGGTCCTTTAGTTATAGTAAGATATCCTATATGACAAAGGGATGTTATATTTAAAATGTAACATGTTATAATGTCCATTTATTACGTTTGTTCATATAATGCCAATAAAATAAAAACTAATTGCACCTTGGTGTCGTATTGAGATTAAAGTCTTATATTGCAAAATGACATTGTAAATATTGTTCTGTGAAACTACAAGGCTCATAAGTTATGTATTTGGTATGTAACTTTTGTTAACCCTTTGAGCGCTGGAACCGGATTTTGAAGGCCTTTGCAAACAGTTTGGATCCAGATGAGACGCCACAGAACGTGGCGTCTCATCAGGATCCAAACTGTTTGCTATTCTGATAGTATTCTTTGAAAAAAA
>VMBQ01005258.1:28664-40556 GCA_007657795.1 Dreissena rostriformis
AGTTGGTCCAGTGTGCCTACTCAATGGCCCACATCACTCCGGCGTGACCGGTACTTGGGGTGCTGAGATGGGTTGCGCTGAAAGTGCCACCCCGCACCGCGTATATTATACATATACAGTCCACTCTCGTTATGTCGAAGTCGGCGGGAATAAGAAAAAATATCGAGATAACGAGAGTTCGAGATATCCGATTTGGCGTTTTTAAAGAAAAAATAAGACGAATATTTACCTTGTTTTTAACATAAATATACCTGCTAAGTGGTCTAACTAAAGCCGTCACCGTGTGGCGTAATACTCTCTACCTGATATACATGTATACACGTTTTTACGAGGCATAATTAAATTTAAATGCTTAAAATGACGTTTTAAGTATTACATAATTGCATGAACACATGCGGTTATAATTTTTCTAAACTGTCGAGTAAACATCCGGTAATGTTGCTATTTATAGTTATGATGCAATTGACGTCAAATCAAGACGAGGGTTTTCCATCTGAACATGCGTAAATCACGTTCCAGAATACTGAACATTTTGTAGTTTGAAATGCAAAGTTCAATCGGTTATAAAATAAAAAATAAAAAGCCATTTTGAGTCTTGTCTTTATTGTCTTTATTATCTTTATTACTCAATGCATTTTGGAATGTTGTTTGTAAAAACAAATAGTCTTTCGGCCTTTCGGCAGGCTGTGCATTAATTGCAGTTAATTGATGTTAAAGTGACAGTTAAAGTGACAGGCCTTACTCAAGTTTTAATTGCTAACGACATTACACACGTGTGATCATTGATGCAATCAACGGATCGATTTCCTACCGCACAGTATCGGGAGCAGCCGGGCGAAGCGGGGCGGTGAAGTATCAAAGAAAATTTTTCTCACCTTTTGCCGACACTGGGACAGTTATTCGCACTTCGAGATAAACCACAGTAAATACATGTAAAATCGGGACTCGGGACAAAATTTTATATCGACATATCGAATTATTCGACATAACGAAAATCGAGATATCCGATATTTATTTATATAGATAAAGAAGGAAAAAAGTTGGGACATTGAGCTTACTTCGACATATCGAGAATATCGAGATATCCGATGTCGACATAACGAGAGTGGACTGTAATAGATTTAACCATTATGAGACGGGTGGGTCGCAAGCATCGGGTCGACACTTTCCGCTGTTATTGTATTTTTCGTTAAAAGAAAGTATCTTCGAAGCGAAAATCCAGTTAAGGCGGAAAGTGTCGTCTCTAATAAGCCGGTGCGGACTGCATAGGCTAATCTGGGACGACACTTTACGCACATGCATTAAGCTCAGTTTTATCAGAACGAGGCTTATATGTTGATGTTAAAATTTAGCAAGTGCCAATGTTCGACATCTTTGTCAAGGCGTGTCAAGGCGGTACGTACGTATGTATTAATCCCTTTACAATGATAAGTATAATATATAACAACTAGAAATGGCGCGGCAGATGCCGACGCGTATCCCCACGCCGCATAGATGTTATATTTAACGGCAATTTTGGGTGGGCAAGGCCTATGTTGGTGGGGCCCCGGGGTGGGTACGAAAAAAAAATTGGGTACAACAAAAAAAATGGGTAGGAAAAAAAATTTTGGTACGAAAAAATTTGGGTACGAAACAAAGTTTGGGTACGAAAAAAAAAATGGGTACGAAACAAAATTTGGGTAGGAAAAAAAATTTGGGTAGGAAAAAAATGGGTAGGAAAAAAAAATTGGGTACGAAAAAAAATGGGTACGAACAAAAAATTGGCTACGAAAAAAAAATAGGTACGAAAAAAAAATTAGGTACGAAAAATTTTGGGTACGAAACAAAATTTGGGTACGAAACAAAATATGGGTACGAAACAAAATTGGGTACGAAAAATTTCGGGTACGAAAAAAAAATTGGGGGTACGGGGAAGTAGTACCCGTGGACCTCTCGATAAATTTGAAAGAGGCCGGGAACCAAACTGCCTTTACCTTTATCAATGGCCCTGGGGTGGGTAATGCGGACATGGAAGGTCGAGATAGACCGTGTTGTCATAAGAGATGTTCAGTATTAAAGTGACGTAAATTGGTGAATAAATGAAGAAGTTATGTTTAAACAAAAATTTTGGCCCCACCCCAACCCCCATTCTGCTCTATCTCTTCCTACACTATTAGCATTAGAACCTTGAAACTTACACACATGGTAGCTATGAGCACGTGTGCGACGGTGCACTATTTAGAATTTTGATACCCATTTTACCCATTTATTTACCCATAACTTTTGACCCAGGGGTCAGATCAAAATTCCATCACCGTCACCGTCGCACATATGCTCATAGCTACCATGTGTGTAAGTTTCAAGGTTCTAGTGTTCATAGTGAAGGAGGAGATAGTGGCCGATCATAAAAAAGGCGGAGATCAATAAAATATCGGGTAATACATATACGTTTAAAGAACAGAAACAAATATGGCAAACGTCAGTAGTACATTTAAGAATGGCAAACGTCAGTAGTCAAAAAATGCAAACGGCAGTAGACGAATATATGCAGGCGGTCCTTCAACCTTTTAGACACCCGTAACTATGTTTACTAATATAATGACATTTACTTTAACAAGTATTATATGTCTGTTCAAAACAGTAAGATTTAGAAGCTTGATAGTATTTATTACCACGCACACATAAGAACTGCAACTGTGCTGTATAAATAAATATGTACGAAAAGTGAAAAAGTTCCTTTGAAATTGGACGTTTATGAACGAATATGGTAAATGATATGGTGCGAGCGCGACACGCGTGTGTGTGTGTTGTACATGTAAATTTCCCAAGAGTCATCGTCAGCTGTTATAAATAATAGATGTATGCCAAAAAATGGTTACATTACATTTTACTTGCGACTTTTTGAAGTTTAAAATCTTATTACTAATTTTGAATTGCTAATTGTAACAAGAAATAATTACCCCGTAAAAATTATATTCTTAAAAGCTCTCCAAGGTCTATATCTTCGAATACTGTGTTTACATTATACATTAGCTGTGTAGAGTTTCAGTCCGCACAGGCTAATCAGGGACGACACTTTCCGCTTTTATGATTGTTTTCGTTTAAAGAAAGTCTCTTCTTAGGAAAAATACAGTTTAGGCGGAACGTGTCGTCCTTGATTTGCCTGTGCGGACTGCGCAGGCTAATTTGGGACGAAACTGCATCAGCTTACATCCTTTAAAAACCTATTTGCGTATAAATGTAAATATTCTTAATAATAAATTCGTTTATTAGCGACAGCTTTCAGGGAATTTTATTAAAATATACAAATTATACGTATAGAGATCTCAAAAGACTATAATTTTACCAATTCGATGCTGTTTTGTTATTCCGGTAATGTTTCAATAAGAAAAAAAATGAAGAATTATTTATTGATAAGATACTGTTTTGCGATATTTACTTTTGCTTTTGATAATAAGGTTATAGACAGAATTATGGTTGCGGATGTCTTCTAATTAATGTAGATGTCAATCAACAAATGCGTACAAGTGTGTGAACTGAACGGCTAAATGGGAATAAACAAACCGTATACTAGTACCTCGAACTGTATTAAAAAAAGACTTGAGCGTATTCCCCTTTTGGGCGGCTGGTGACGCAGATGTTTTTTATCGTCGGGGACAAAACCATTAAGTTGAGCATAAGATGAAAGAAACAACAAATACCTTAGCACTTTTGACAAAACATAGTAATCATCATTGACACCCTTTAACACAATTAACACAATAAATAAATACATTAGTAAGACTTTGACGGACATAAGAGTACTGTAACAGTGTCATAGAAGCGTCATAAAAACAATGTTTAAATATTTTTATTTATTATTATTATTATTAGAAGTAGTAGTAGTAGAAGTAGTAGTAGTAGTATTATGATTATGATGATGATTATTATAATTATTATTATTATTATTATTATTATTATTATTATTATATGTGAGCTTTTCGAACATATAGATGACGATATCAAACATAAATATGAAATTATACAACACATATGTTTTGCCATACATATAGAGGATGTAACCACATATATATATGACTGTATACATCATATATGTACAATTATACCACACAGACATTGAAATATAGAACATATATATACAAATATATAAATATGCAAACATTGAAATTTGAAATGTTTGACACGCCATACGTGTTTCATATATAATTTAATGTCATAACTTATGACACATGGGCCGTCAAATGTGAATGTCTAATTTGCTTTAACGTCTTTGGAGTTGCAATTCTTCCTTTTTATGGAAAAAAAAAGACTCGCCTGCCCACTGCATGCCGACGCCATTGTCATTATTGTCTGTCGAAACAATTTCGAAATTTATCAATATAGTTCATAATCGATGTAAATTTTGCGTATAATTTATCCACGTGTTATTTTTATTTTCTGCTTAAATATGTAGTAAGTATGTTTAAAATGTAAAGGCTTTTTAAGTCAAGTACACATGGCAAGGGAATGAAATAACATGTTTGCTGATATTTACAACTAAAATTTGGATTAAACAATGTTTCATTATAAAATTCGTTTTCCAAAGTGAATTATGTTAGTTCGATCATATATACGTCTATATGACTTAAAGAGGCAGTGAGTGGTCGTGGGCGTAAAAAGCTAGTGCAAACAATGAGTGTACTATTTATTTGTGAAATATTCATGTTATCATGTCAATAAATGAACCGTTTTTTTAATCTTTAAAATAGTTGTGTACAGGTTGTAATATTTATTAATTGTGCAATAAAAATACAAAACAAACAATGGTCTATACAATATCTAAAGGAAAGCAACTGTTGATGTCACTATCCACTACTCCTTATTACTTCACTTTGGCCCTATCAAACGAATTCGACATATTTAAATCTAGTTTCTGTACATAACTGATAATTTTATTTTATAGCGTGACATGCACATGTTTCCATCACGGATTTTCTGATCTGATTTCAAACATGAAGGACATTTAAGTCGTGTTCTGAGAAAACTGGGCATGCTTGTGCGTTAAGTGTCAACCCAGATTGGCCTGTGCAGTCCGCACAGGCTAATCCGGGACGACACTTTCCGCCTAAACTGGATTTTCGCTAAGAAGAGACATCATTAAAACGAAAAATTCCATAAAATGGAAATAAATAAAGCGGACTGCACAGGCTTATCTGGGATGACAATTTACGCACAAGCATTTTGCCCAGTTTTCTCAGAACACGATACATTTTGTTACTGAGAGTACGGTGTATAGTAAAAAAATAAACAAGCTACAGCTTATCATTCTTATTTATCCGTCAGAAACAACAATGCACTAGCAGTACAACGATTATACCAAATTGATGTTTTCTTTTTTTTAATCTGTTCAGTCATTATCAATATACAAACAATATATTTAATACAAGAGCAAAATATAGTACAAAGCACATAGTTAAAATCGAACTATTCGCCGATTTTCGAGTTTTTCAAACCTCATTTAATCATTAAATGTATTTACTGCAAACAACTACAATTTTTAACAATATGAAATAATTATAAAATCAAGTAAAATGTTCAAATATATTATTTTTCAATGCCATAATCCAAACCCGGGCTTTTGAGAGCTATATCTACAGCTCTGCAACTCGTCCTATCAGAATTAACCATTTCCCACTCAGATTCGCATTTTGACCCGTTTGTAGACCATTAGAAAATCAAATTAAATTAAAGACCTTTCCTACTTGATTCCCGTGTTAAAGGCTTCATTTCCAACAATGGAATACTTATGAGAAGCAAACAGCAGAAAAACTGAACAGCCTGTTAGTTACTCACAGGCTGTTCTTGTTGTATGCTGCTTGCATAAAGCCATTTTTACTAAGCTGAGAGAGTTAATAACTTTGTTGTGTTTATTTGGCGCCGTTAGTTATAAACGTTTTTATTTTTCTGATGACCTTGCAAGACAATGTTGAAAAAAACACGCAATTATTAACGATACGCGCTATTTAAGAAAACAAAATCGGTCAGATATGTATTACCGGTCCATTTAATGTTGACCGTGGTATGGTGATGAAAATTTCATAACTCTGCTCATCCAAGTGTGACAACGATACTTCATGAAACACAAATACGTCATGATGATAGATTTACGAGAAACAACACGTAGGATGCAGACCTTGATGATCATATTCATGCCCATCACGAACAGTATCACAGAGATAGTACATCCCGTAACAATCCACTTCTCCAGTTGTAACCAATTTGTAGTGAACGTGTTGCTAGAGAATCTCAAGTTGATACCGTTGAAGTAGTTCATAATGAGATTTCTTGCACTTTCTGGGATATGGTAGTCGAAGAGCCGTCTCGATAAGCTGATGTGGAATTGAGCCGTATGCATTGGCAAGGTCTAGCCATACCACTGTGAGGTGTTTGTGGTCGATTCTAGCTTCATGGAGTAGCTGAGTGAGTGCGCTGGTGTGCTCAACACACCCTGCGAATTGTAGGATCCCACCTTTCTGCATAGAAATATCCACATACTCATTCTGCAACATGTATGTCTTCAATCGCTTAGCTAGGATTGAGAAGAAAATCTTCCTTTCCACACTCAACAACGAGATGGTGCGAAACTGGTTGATGGTCTTGGAGTTCTTCTCCTTCGGTGCCAGACATCCTTCTGCACCTTGCCAACATGACGGAAATGTACCTTTTCGCCAAACAGTTCGCAGGAGTGACCACAGTCTTCGGAGAAGTTTAGGGCATTTCTTGTAAACCTTATAAGGTATGCCACTTGGGCCTGGTGCAGAGCAAGAGCGAGCTTTCTTGACCACTTCGTTGATCTCCTTCCAAGTGGGTTCTTTCATGTTCAATGGACATTCTGGGTCCTGACTGGTAGGATTCTACTGCACTCTCCAAGGGGTTCCTCTCTTAGTGGGTCGGAGTGGACCTCCCTCAAGAAGGTTTCTACATCCTCTTGACTGCTTTCAAGTTTCCCAGACTTCTCTCCACTCAACAACTTCTTTGTGAACCTGTAGGGGTCACTAACGAAGGCTTTTCTCTTCTTTGCTCTATCCCTCCTTTTCCATCTTAGCCTCTCTGCGTTTGTTAGTGTCTTCAGCCTTTATCTAACCTCTTCTCTTAGTTTCACTATTCCCTCCTTCTCAACCTCGCTTGACTGTTTGTAGCGTTTCCTTAGGGATCGCAGTTCCGCTCGGAGCTTTTTTATTTCACAGAGTCTTCTGTTTGGAGCTTGCGGCAGTCTCGGGAGGTTTGCTTTCTGCTCCAGTCCAAATCTCTCCTTCCCTAAGGCGTAGGCCATCGAAGGTAATGCTTGAAGCTTTCTATCGACTGATCCTGTCAATGCTGTCTGAAGTACTTGGTCCAAATCCTCATCAAACGCTGACCATCCACTGTTGTTCATAGCTGGGCAGGCGATCTTGGATCTTCTTTCTTCATTAGTCGGTTGCGTTCTCTCCTTGGTAGGGACGGTCTTGTCCTTTTTTCTTCCTGCATCGGGTGGTGTACACCAAGAATCTGGGAAGACAAATTCTTCTGGGCTTGGATATTCTTCTGCACTTCCATCTCTCTGCTCTGTAGGGGCCATACTTGGTATGGTCCCCTGCTCTCCAAGAAGCTCATCAAGTGATTGAGTCACCTCAGCTTCAGAATTGTCGTCAGTTACAGCAAATACCGGAGCTGAGAGACCACCAGTACTGTGGTTGGCAATCAGACTGGCTATCTCCCTCGTTTCACCAGGAACACCTGCACGTTGCTTCGGCTGCCCCTCCAACCGACAACCGCTCTTCCCTTGATGGATCTTCATCCCTCGATAGTTTTTTACAAACTTTCCCACACTGACATACGACCGTTTGATCCCTAGTCAACGTCCATAATTCTCGCCGTGTCGTTTCCGCTGAATCCGTCCTATTTGGCCCTTCATCCTCCCCCTTCTCGGAAGGCCCTGGGGGTATTGTTTCCGTCTGTCGGTTGTAGCAATCCTGATGGTTGTCTCTTCACAGAGACAGTACAGCGAGCTGCCAACCCGCTGCACACCGACTACTAGTCTATTCCTAGATGTCAGCTGTCTATCCAGCGTCACCGGTCTTTTTCGGTTGTCATTCAGCCTATTCCTGAAGGTCACTGGTAACCCAGAAGTGAATGATGTGATGATACAGTTTAAACTGCTGAACGTAGACGTCATTAGCCAAGCTCCACCTGGCATAGGTTGTTTCGCCCCCTATGCTTGGTACAACCTCGAGGTGGCGGGGCAGGTAGTGATGGCCAATCACTACCTCGTCTACGATCGCTGCCAATTTGGTTCGCTGCGTCATAACCAGAGCCAACTGGATGCTCGTTCAGCTGTCTTGCCCAGGGCGTGGATTGTAGTCTTCCTGACTCTTTCTTCGGCGCCCAGCGCTCCAAACATCTTCCACACCGACTGTGATGGAAATCCTCTGCATCCGACTTCCACCGGAAAGATCCATGTCTTCCAACCTCTATCTCTGCATACATCTGCCAGATCCTGGTATTTGGCTTTCTTCAGCTCATAGGCCTCATCGACCCTCTCTTCCCATGGCACAGTTAGCTATACAAGGATCACCCGCTTCGCCGCCTTTGACCATGGCACTTTGTCGGGTCTGAGAGTTGTATGGGCTACTTCCTCGGGAAAAACTTGTTTCTTCCCTAAGTCTGCGCGCATCTCCCAGTCGTTTGCATCTTGCAGAATACAAGATCTCGAACTGGTTGTGGCGGTGAGCTTTGTTGTACCATCCTTGACGAAGCTGATGAATTGGGTTCCTAATTTCTTCCTGGGTCTGTTCTTCTTCCGCTCTCTTTCTAGGGCGTCAGCTAACATTCTGAGTACTTGGTCATTGCGACACCTGTAGCGCCCTTGTGCAAGGGCTGTTGGACACGATGACAGAATGTGCCGCAACGTTCCTATACTCCCACACAAAGAACAAGTAGGGTCTTCTGTCAGCTTCCATCGCTGGAGATTTGTGGGGGTTGGAAGCATGTCGTATACTGCCCGCAGGAGGAAACTTAGCTGAAGTGGTTCATATGTCCACAAATTTATAGAACGTAAAATCAACAATAAGAACGGTATAAAATATAATTATTTGTTGGAATCTTGGAATCTTGATAAATTGGTGTATTCCAAAATTCTACCATTCATAAATCAAGCAAATCAAAAGGAAATATTTGACCTTTTTTCGAAACAATAGTGTGTCTGCTACTATGGATAGTACCAGAGGCCTAGTATTTCTCTAAACCTGCTAATAGTGTATTGTACAACAAACACTGATTAACAAAACTGGTTCTTCTCTAATCTGCATCAATACTAAACAGAAATCAAAATGGTATAACTGGTTACTTTTTTTCTTAACTATTTTTAACAAATTAGTTTTTTTTTCTAAACGAATTTCAGAAACATATAACAATTAAGGCTTCATAAATGCCCTATAACCACACACTTCTGGCCATATGGTCTCAAAGTCCTTAACAATCTATACCAGGAGGTTGAAGAAAAAAGATGGACTTATTTGCCCAGTATGCTCAAGATCCATCACAGTTAATGAACATTAAACGTTAACGTCCACCTGATCATATGTTAAAACGTTTTAAATTCATTATAACAACTGTTTAAGAGTAGGACATATTTCCTAGTGTCAAGTTTGACATAGTTAAAACATTGTTGAAAGTTCTTAATGTGGAGCAGAACAGATGCCATTAAGTTTTGGTAAACTACAAAAAAGCTACATTGCTTTGTAGAAATTATTTGTTTTTTTTTCCCATACAACAAAAAATATATCCTTTCTTGAGCATAGCTGATATTTGTTTTGCTGAAATCCCCTTTAGGTGATCCGAAAATGGTTGTACGGGGATATGACAAAAATACAACGCAGTCTGTCGAAAATTCTGTGCACAATGTGTTATTAGTATAAATCAAGGTATAATGCAAAATTATTAACCAGTGACTAATTAGTCTTCGGAAATTGTCGACATGGTGTCCTTTGATTTCAGTCGTTATCGGAAGTTGGCATAACATTCCGTTAATAATCATCTAAAATGTGCTTTCTTCTTTATAAGATTATTTATTCAAGTTAATCAAATTGTTGGTTGCAACGTATAGTACAATTTCTTTTTTTAATTGTCGAACGCACCCAACGCACCCCTCCTGGCTACGGGTATGCGTTGCGATTTGTTTGACTGGAATATCATAGTTTGAAAAGCACAATGATTGGTATATAATCGTTTAAGATGCAAGTACGTTACACTATACATAGTTACAATGATTTAAGCCGCTCAACGCTTTTGCAGTAAAACTAACTCCATACCGAATCGATCTTTAATGTATTGCTTTGCACTATGGTTTCAATGTAAAAACGGAAAATTCCGAAAAAATACATAACACATTACTTTCGATTTTGCTTACGTACACACAGATTGTAACACGGATGTCAATGAAGGGTGATCAGTTTAATTAGAGTAAATATTATAATTATTAACTGTTCTAATGATACTAAGAAGACATGTTATAAATAAGTGAATTTGTTTAATTAAGAAATGTATTATGTTGTCATTTACATGCAGTTAATCTAGTCGTTTTAAGACTTGAGTATGTAAATTTAGTATATTGATACATGCATGTACATCAGTAGTAATAAAAGACGACTACATGATATTGTAACAGTTGTTATTTGTTTAATGATCAAACTTAGTTTGTTGCGCCTAAACATGTGAAATATAATTCCGTGTGCTTATTTATAATTATTTAGAATGAATGAACATGTAGATATCGTCTGTATTTATGACATTTGCTTTAGCATCAGCATCAATAATATCGTTATCGACAGCATCATCATCATCATTTTCATCATCATCATCATCACCATCATCATCATAATCGTCACCATCATTATCAACATCAACATAATCGTCATTTATTCATTAAACTGGATGTTAAAAGCCAACATCGAAAGTTAAAATTTCTAAAGGATCATTTGGCATCAAAAATACATATTTTTAATTTCAAGTCAATTGGTGAATAAATGAAGAAGTTATGTTGAAGTGAGTATGCACGATTTTTATATGTGTTAAATTGTAATAAATTGATACAAAATATGTTACAATAACACAAAATAGGCAAGAAAAAAATTATATATTGAAGACGAGTTTCATAAAATGCAGCAAAGACAAGTTAGCGCTGGTTAAAGCCAATGCCGAAATTTTTACTCGTATTTGTAAGGAAACCAAATTGTGTCTTTGTTTCGTATGAACGAATCTGCACTAAATCTAAATTTAGATTCACATCGTACATGCATGATATACATGCTGGCGAATTCGACTGTACCGACATTTTCGATTTCAGATTTAAATATCTGGCTTATTCCGCATTTCCGAAACATATTCTTCTTAACTTTTATTTTAATTTATATTGAAATATTTGTATAATAAGTTGTTTACACATTTTATATAAATTCACAAATATTTGACAAAATCGTGCATACTATATTTAAAACAAAATTGTGGGTGGGCGTGGTCTATGTGGGCGGGGCGCCCCAGGATTGGTTATGGGGCCATGCATAGTTGAGATTGACCGTATTGTCAATAAGAGATGTTCAGTATCAATTTGAAGTAAATCGGTGTAGAAATGAAGAAGTTAATGTAAAATAACCTAAACTAGAGTGTTAACAAGGTTTTACTATAGCCCTATTAGGTAAACTTACCCGCCCCAATAACTTTTGACCCAAGGGTCAGATCAAAATTCCAAATAGTGCACTGTCGCACATATGCTCATAGCTACCATGTGTTTAAGTTTCAAGGTTCTAGTGCTAAAAGTGTAGGAGAAGATAGTGGCCAGGACGGACGGACGGACGGACGGACGGACGGACGGACGGACGGACGGACGGACGGACGGAC
>VMBQ01005258.1:56306-72749 GCA_007657795.1 Dreissena rostriformis
CCCTAACCCTCTAACCCCCCATTGCGCAATACCATACCATGCCTCGCCCGTTGTAGTTTACCGCCTCCCATTTTTAATGGGATAAAGTGGAGTGAGTCGTGAGAGTTTTCTATAGGTATCATGATTTTTTTTTAACAAATGAGTATTTTTTCAGTTAAGTGCAACCGCGCGTTTGTAATATGAAGTCCCCTGGTCCGACATTTTTATAACCGTTCAAACGCGCGGTTGCACTTTACTGAAAAAAATACTTATTTAAAAAAAAATCATGATACCTATAGAAAACTCTCACCGGTATAGGCCCCGTGGTTACCTCAACAAAAAGACGATTCTCGGTCTTGGCAGCGTCGAGAACAAGCCGCGCCTGTTTTAGGTTCATCGCCATTGGCTTCTCGCAGAGCACGTGCTTCCCGGCATGGATCATCTTCAGCGCGAGCTCCACATGCGTCACGTGCAGCGTTCCGATATACACCACCTCTGAAAGGGAGCGATCGATAGGTGATATGACACTTGATTTGAGGTTCGCTCCGGGAAAACGGGGCTAAATGCATGTTCGTAAAGTGTCGTCCCAGATTAGCCTGTATGCTCCGCACAGGCTAATCAGGGACGACACTTGCCACTTTTATGATGTTTTCGTTTAAAGGAAGTCTCTTCTTAGCGAAAATCCAGTGTATTCGAAAAATGTGTTGTCACTAATAAGCCTGTGCGTTCTACACAGGCTAATCGCGGACGACACTTTACAAACATGCATTAAACCCCGCTGTGCATGAGATAGGCTCATTTAGTTTTTAACCGAAGAGTAAACCAAAACTGATAAATACTCCCCAATCCGCAGATGAAGGAAAACACTGAAAAAGCTAAACTGTGAACAGCGATTTGCTGAGAGTAGTGTCAATGACATAATACGGCTGGCGTACGTCGAGCAATCACCATTAGCTCATCTGGCATCACTTTATAGGTGAACCATAACAATAGCAGTAAAAATGAATTGGTAAATTTCGAAGCTTCGATCGTCAATCTACTTCACAGAACTTACTCAATGACAAGTACAAGTAATTGATGTAGATTCGAATTTTCGAAGCTTCGTGTGCCAATCAATGAAAGAATTGGTCAAGGACAGTGTGTCACACTGTTTGGCAGCTGGCCACTTCCATAAAATTAAGATCACCACGTGCTATACGCTGAGAGACTTTAAAAACGCTCCAGTTGTAAAAATAACGAAATGGTAAAGAATACATTCTTCTATTTGTATGATATTTGGCAAAAATGAGCAAAGGTATGTTACAAGCAACTTCCGAAATTTTTATTGAAACATCATAACAATTAAAGGAAATATCACAAATCTAGGGTTAACACCCTTAACATTGAAATTCGCAATTTGACAAAAATTTATAACGCGTGTAACTTCCATTAGAAGCAATGCAGGCAGTGCATCCACGTCTCATCGACAACACAATGTGTGTAATTTATTGTTGGGGAATGTACGTAACTGGCTGACATTTCTAGGGGCTGGACGATGGGCTCTCAAGCGTCTTCCTAACTCGTCCCAGAGATGCTCAATGGGAGACATGTCAGGCGATAGCGATGGCCAGTTTAAGCAGCAATTCTATTCGTGGCAAGGAAAGCTCTTGTAAGTCGAGCCGAGTGTGCATTGTCTTGTTGGAATAATCCTCCTCTTAGATTACTAGAACATGAGCGTTCAGAGGCTGTTGGTATGCTTAGAGCCGGAAGTGGCGACTCAGAGAACGACTTGGCGTCCGCGAACACGTTCTTCACGATGTCAGAGACACTACTTACAATATGGCCGTCATCGCTTACGGTGCTAATTTCACTTGGATCGGACATGAAGCTGATCTGCTCGTCCAGCCCCTAGAAATGTCAACCAGTTACGTCAAGCCTTAATACGCGAGTGGAATAACATTCCCCAACAACAAATTACAAACATTGTGTTGTCGATGAGACGTAGTTGCACTATCTGCATTGCTTCTAATGGAAGTTACACGCGTTATACATTTTTGTAAAATTGCGAATTTCAATGTTAAGGGTGTTACCCCTAGATTTGTGGTATTTCCTTTAATTGTTATAATTTTGCAATAAAAATTTCGGAAGTTGCTTGTAACATACCTTTGCTCATTATTGCCACATATCATACAAATAGAAGAATATGTACTTTACCATTTCGTTATTTTTACAACTGGAGCGTTTTTAAAGTCTCTCAGTGTACATAGAACAGATTCTCGCCTAATGGTGCAACTGAAATTGTATTTTTGAATTGTTCATATTGTAAAGAGTGTCACGTGATAAGCATTATATTAAAATCCTCCAGTTTAAGAACGTGTTTAAAAGGGGTATGGACGAAGACTTTCGAGGTTACCTGTAGGGGTCAGGGTGGGAAGAAGCGCCGCGACGAATCTTCTGAAACGATCAACATTGGTAAAAGTTTTATGAAAATTCATGAATAAATTTGACTTACCGACATCGCTGTCCTCGCCAACCTCCTCGTAATAACCATATGCACGTTGAAATCCGAACCTCTCCGCAAATGTTTGCGCTTTGGCTAGATCACGTGACGCCACCGCGACAAACTGAAACATGTCAAAGGGACATAACTCGAACCTTGGAATATAAACTGGAAAATGCCAAAGGGAAATAATTCGAACCTTGGAATACAAACTGGAACATGTATAGGGACATAATTCGATCCTTGGAATATATTGGACAGCAAGAGGAGTTAGGCAGGAAAACGTTTGTTGTTCTAATTTATAACTCCAGATGAGATACTTCACAGGTTCAACATATTAAAAAGCGAATACCGAGACAAGAATTTACTTAAACCGAAATAGGGAGTTAATATGAGACGTGGAGTTCAAGAGTGGGCATAATGAACATTTAACGTGGGCCTTCGAACTTGTGTAGTCTGCTTTTTACAATTAGTTGTTAAATAATTGACTGGATATAAGTTCTATGTCGCGCTGATAAAAAAAAAAAAGAAAAAAAAGCGTAATAATAATATAAACTTACTGCGCATGTTAATTTACATTTGAAAAGCGGTTTCTTTGTATTGTAAAACGAATGTCAGAAATAAGATAAAATTTAATTTAAGATAAGTGTTCTTAAAGTGTTCGAAGAAAATAGGGTCCGAAATGTTGTCAAAGTTGCGATCGAATAATTCCGGAAGTCAAGTATCAGATCATAAGCCATCATGCATTGTGTCGTGTTCTGAGAAAACTGGGCATAATGCTTGTGCGTAAATTGTCATCCCATATTAGCCTGTGCAGTCCATTTTTCGTTTAAATGATGTCTCTTCTTAGCGAAAATCCAGTTAAGGCGGAAAGTGTCGTCCCAGATTAGCCTGGGAGGACACTTTACGCACATGCATTATGCCCAGTTTTCTCAGAACGCGACTCCATTATTCCAAGACAAAAACTGACATAGCAATGTTTATTTCAACACCATTGGTCTTTTTATAAGGGACAATTCTTGTTCGTATTATGACGTAAATGACTTGTAATCCCTTAACCCTTTGCATGCTGGGAAATTTGCCGTCTGCTAAAATGTCGTCTGCTGTATTTGTAAAATTAGCATTTTCTTCGATTTTTTTCTAAGACCACTATCCATATAGCAAACAGTTTGGATCCTGATGAGACGCCACGTTCTGTGGCGTCTCATCTGGATCCAAACTGTTTGCAAAGGCCTTCAAAATCTGGTTCCAGCGCTCAAAGGGTTAAGAAAACATAATACTTACTTCATGGATTCATTAATATATATTTACATTAGTTATTGTTAATTTTATTTTATAATAAACACAATTTGTAAATAACATAATCATATGAGAATAACAGATGGTTTACAAGTACAAACAATAAAACTCAATCTTAAAGATAACCTGTTAGGATTTTTAGGGAAAAAAACAGTCTCTTTCTTACAAATAGGTTTAAGACGGAAATTCGGTCGGGGTTAACGAACTTTAAGGTCAGTGAAACACATGTTTCCAATACCAATAGTATTTCGGAGATTGTCGATTTATCACGATCGAAGCCTCCTTATACTGTTATTTAATGCTATGTCTTGCTGTTCTAAGTCATGTTGTATTGCAGGTATTGGTATATGTAGTTATCTACATTTTGGATATTTATTTGTGGTTTGTAGTATTTTACTAAGTGCGGCAATGTATAGTTAAGAAATAATATCAAGTGTATTTGGATTTTATTATAATAATTGATGATATTATATTGTTGATTCTAAAGGATTATTTGGTATGTAAACAATTACGTACAATTTATAATTACTAGACCGCAGACTTATATTATATACCAGGTACTAAAAGATATGCTTATTATTGTTAGTTATTTACATTAATGGAAATTAATGTGGAAATGTTTAATTACAAATTTTAAATAAGATACTTTTATAAACTGTGCATGCATATTCATATTATACTATTTTAAAATATATGTTTATAGATGTCATCTTGTCTTGCAGAAAATAAACTTTGGACTACCTTAGACACGATCGTTGGTTTTGAATTAATATCATCAACCACCAGGAAAGGGATATATTAAATAATTAGCGCTGAACGAAGCAATAGGAATAACATTTAATAAATAAATAAGAGTAACATTCAGAGTACGGAATAAATAATGAAATATCCTAAAATCATCCGAAAGATCCCGAGTAAAAAATTAACATTAATCAATCATACATTATGCTGTATGATAGACTGAACAAAGGTTATGTGATACAAAAAAATCGACCATAAATTATGCGTGTAAAGAGAATAGATATAACTTATGAAGTGTTAATAGTACGCCTTTATTATAGTTTTAAACATGCTTCATATGGGAAATCTGTGCATTTAACATACTACCCGATAACCGGTATTAATGGGACCTTTTGACGTTTTGGTAAATTGACAAAATTGACAAAAATTGTTTCAGATTTGTATATTTTCTATGTAGTTATGATACTGAACATTGGCTATGCTCTAAAATATCCATTAGATGCACCGTTTGACGATTTGAAAACCTGAAAATTAGCAAGCGTTGCAACGCGAAACGATCGAATAATGTGGAGAGTTCTGTTGCTATCGTTATATTGTGTGACATAACGAGGATGGTACCTCCAAGGGTCAGTGGTTCGAGTCCAGTTAAGGATTACTTTTTTTCTTTCTTTGTTGTATTCTTGTTTTTTTTTACTGGAGATATTTAGTTCCAATGTTTACATTTATCAATTTAAAGTATTAAATGACAAACTTCAATATATGCCAAAATCTGTGAAAAGGTCCCTTTAAGAACACAAACTGTCCAGCTGTAAACTGTCTATGATAGTAGTCACTACTATTGCGAAACTTCTAGTATTGTCTTGGAAGCTAACATATAGTGGCATGTGTAGCCGACCTCTAAAAAGATGATTGAATGTCTCCCTATTCGACTTTGATATCTTTCTCCTATTAACACTATTTGACTATACGATTGTAAAATCATCGCGTCAAGTACTTTACACTTTTACAAAGCGAACGCCGGATAAACACTATAGGAACGTAGTTATTTGTTTCGTTTATCATAGCCTGAAATAATCGGAACATGCAGCTCAATGTTGATAACGACTCGAAATACAATCTTGTGACGTGAATGCCCCTTTACAAAAATGAATTATTGTTGGTAAAATGGAGCGAACAAATGATTATCGAAAATCCTTGCCTTTTATAAAAAGAAATATATTACATAGTTTGGGCGACATGTTCCTTTACGTGCGAATGACCGGGCCCGGCTAAGTTAATTGCTGAATGATGGACTGTCATTCCGGGGATTGTACATTTAAATCCCAGACTGAAGACAAAGCTTGAGTAGGAATTAGTCATAACATTATTTGTACGGCATTTTCCAATTACATCCGATTAATTACAGGGCAGTTGTCGGTTGCTTCCAAATTCGATTGAACATAGAGACATGACATTTGTGTCTGTATATTAACAAAGCTCATACGGAGGTCGCCGTAACACTTATAAGAGGTCGCCGAGGCGTAGTAGATATAGTGTCCCCCTAGCGATCGGGAGGTCACGGGTTCGATCCCCACAAAGGGAGCGTTCTTTAGATCTCCCCAAAGACACCATGTACTGGGTCTAGTCCCAGGAATCGAACTCGAGAGCGTTTCAAATAAGCCTTAGGCGTTAGATGTTCTCGAGCTTAAATAACTAGGTTTTCACAAAAGCTAATACGAAAGAAAACTACTTCAAGAAATCTCTTCACAACACAAACATTCTGGGAGAGAAATAATACGGGAGTGTCTCGTTATATGATACATATGTGCCTCGCTCTGGGAAAACGGGACTTAAGGCATGTGCGTAAAATGTCGTCCCAAATTAGCCTGCGCAGTCCACACAGGCTAATCAGAAAAAACACTTTCCACTTTTATCGAACTTTCGTTTGAAGGAAGTCTCTTCTTAGCGAAAATCCAGTTTAAGTGTCGTCCCTGATAACACGTGAAATGTTAAATGACCCAACATTCGGCCCCACATCCGGACCGAATTACCACATACCTTGTGTTCTTGTGCGGGCAGATTCTCCTTAATGGCCATAAAAAAATCCTCTGATATCTTTCCCGGGCCCAGACATCCCCATCGAGTGGCCGCCATTCTACTACAAGAGACACACCATAATGAAACGTTGGGAGTTAATATCGAAATCATTCGTTTTTTTAAATTAACAAAAATCGTCTTAAAATCATAGTTATTTTTTCTTTACATCGCCGCTCCTTTGTCTGTACTTCTATCAGCGATGTTTTTCCTTCTTTATAAAGTACCTGAAAACGGTACTTTCCCAATTAGAATATAAGTTTCCCAATTGATGTAAAAAAAAAATCGAAAATAAAGGTTTCCAAAAAACATTTAGTTAGTTTCCCTATGCAGCTCTATGTCTTGAACCTAAGTAAATATAATATTGACAACTTGACAACACTACGTTTAAACACAATTGTAAAGTATTAGGGAGCAAAAAATGTTATACACCAATTTCCCAATACGAAGACTTCACGACGCGAATTTTCCCAATAGCAGGGTTTTTCGCGCTCATCTTTCCCAATTGGGCTGGTACCGGTTCATTTCCAAATTGGGAAACAAATCGCTGCCTATTACCGGAATCATATGTGTCGTGTTCTGAGAAAACTGGGCAAAATGCATGTGCGTAAAGTGTCATCCCAGATTAGCCTGTGCAGTGCGCACAGGCTAATCCGGGACGACACTTTCCGCCTAAACTGGATTTTCGCTAAGAAGAGACATCATTTAAACGAAAAATTCCATAAAAGCGGAAAATGTTGTCCCTGATTAGCCTGTGCGGACTGCACAAGCTAATCTGGGATAACAATTTAAGCACAAGCATTATGCCCAGTTTTCTCAGAACATGACTCATATGTGATCAACGCGCCGCTGAGGTCAATAGCCAATACAACAGTGCACCTTAGTAGTTTTTTTAATCCATTGACTGAAAAGATGGCAAATAATGACAAACAATTTACAGTGGACCAATACATGGACTTCAAAACCCCATGGGACATTCCGACAGCTAGGCTTCACCACACTACCTGCAGAATGGATCAAATAAGCATGGTCCAACAAGCCCTATCACATATCTACGCGTATGCCCAACACCCCACGGGACATTCTGAAAACTACACGTAAGCGAAATATGCATAACTACCCTCTTTCGTAAAGATATCGGCGATGTTATCGATATGAAGTCCGCCTTGCGACGGGAAGCGTTCTTAAGACACATAGTACTGGTTCTTCCCGCAAAACGGACCAGATAATGTCTTTAGAAGTAAAAGACTTTCGGTAAACTCGAGCTAAAATAAGCCAGTTAAAAGTAAACCACATACATTAGTATACATGTATATGCAAACCTACCTTCGGGTTTAAAGGTCACCGTGTCATGGTGGATATGGTGTCCGCCTAGCAACCGGGAGGTCACGGGTTCGATCGCAACAGTGGGAGCGTTCTTTAGATCTCCCGCATAGACACCAAGTACTGGTTATACACAGGAAACGGGTATATAGAACGTTTCAATCAGCCTTAGGCTTTCGATTACCAACTTACGCATTTGAATATGCCTATCAACGTATATGTAGATGACTTCCTACGTATGGACACAGCCTTACCTAGGTATGTGTACAAACCTACCTATATGGCTATTAATGCATATGTACATTGATACCGACGTATATGTACATGGCTATTGCCTAGGCCTAAATAAGATTATGTACAGTTCCATCTACGTTTGCATACATACTTACTAACGTACATGTACATGCATAACTCCGTATAAAATATGTACATTCGTATCTTCAGATATGCAAATTCCTATCTGCATATATGAACATACATATCTTCGTTTATGTGCATACAAATCTTGGTCTATCAGGGCCCTCAATCTGTCAAATCCACGGCCGAAATTCGGCTGCATTCCCCCCCCCTGAAAAGTATACTTTTTTCCCCTTTTGGGGGAAAAATTCCCCCTAAAAAAAAAAAATTGTCTCATGATTATTATATCTCAATTCTATTTTAATTTAATCTTGTCAAACATACTAAATTATGAAAAAAAGCAATGAATATAGTGCAAACATGTACAAATGTTATAATTAGAGAGTAAGTAAAAAATCCCCCCAGAAGGGAACCGCCACGAAAATTCCCCCTGCTATGGGTAGCGACCCGCTTCCCCTAAAATGGATTGAGGGCCCTGTCTATGTTCATACCAGTATGCAAATTCCTATCTGCATATATGTACATGGCAAATCTACGGCTTATGTGTTTTTTTGCCTACATTGGTATATTAACCTACCTATACTCACGTATGATTTTATATGTTATTTTTACTTTTGAATTGTTTTAAGTCAATCCCCAATCATGAGAAATTAAGCAAATGTTTTCCTTGCGTTTGTATTGATTAAAACACATTGAATCACCCTAACATTAACCTCCATCATCATCAACTACCGTATGATACAACTCACTAATATTTACAAAAATCTAACTCCAAGCTATTGACCCTGTGGGTCCCTGGGATGTGCGTCTGCACTCATAAAAGCTCAGAGCATTGAAGAAGAACTAAAATCACTAGCAATACGACCTTTACTCCAGTTGACACGAATAGAACAAACTACATCACTAAACTATCAAAATGCCCATGACAAAGCTCAGCTAGCTACTTAAATGCATGTAAAATCATAAATTGTTTCCACTCACCCGACAATGTATGAAGTAACTGATTTATAGTGGCACACATGCACTCGCTGATAACGATTTTATCATGACCTATAACGATGTCATCATGACCTATGACACATTAGCTTCTAAGGGAGGTAATATCTGTTACATAATGTGGATTATGTAATGGTGGGGTGATTAATCACTCGGTCTTGAAAATAGTTATTTCTTTCACTGGTAACATTAGAATCAACAAATCAAAACCATTTTCGTGAAGCATGTTACAGCAAAATAAAGTAACAATCATTGAGGTGATTGCCTTGCGTATTTATTTCTAAACATAAAAAACACATGTTCAGTAATGAGTGTTTGATTAATAAGTTACTTTTTGCCCTAAGTAATAAACACAAGTTAGTAGGTCTGATCCAAATCGTGATATTATTGTTGTATGTGAGAACGAAGAAGGGTGAACCGCTCTAACCGAGTTGTCACTCTTAAACCAATATTAGTTATAACTATTAAAAAGAGGTATTTTCACCCTACAAACAGTTGAGATTTCTATGGATTGGATTTAATGTAGATCTACATGTATATGACTATGTATTGTGTATGAATGACTAATTAACATTTATTGCGTATACCGGTAGATTGCATTCGTATTCGAAATTACTTATACAACCGGTACCGTACTATTAGCTTATATAAAGTTGCTTCATCATGAAGGATTTCGATTAGTTTATTTTGAAAAAATATGTGCAATATAAGTTCCACATCGTCTACGTTTGGGTTAGTGTAATTGTATATTGTATCATTTCTTTAAACTGTAGCCATAAAAGGTTAGTTTGCAACGAATTTGATTGAGCTCGTGAAACATGTGCATGTTACTGTACAATGTTCCGGAATACTTCAGTTTTTTTTTTCCAAAACATTAGGTTTCGAAGAATAGTCATCATTGATTTGCTTATCCGTGTATAGAAAAAAGTTGTGTGTCGTGTAAATTGTATACTCGTGCTCAGTAACAAAAACGTCAATATGCAGTGGGAACCTATATTGTACAACAGTTTATGCACAAAACCTGTGGAAACGGAAGTAAAAAGCAGATATTTGTCCATATTAACAATGAAATTCAAATTTCTGAGCTAGTTAAATGATAAAAACGGCAGCATAATTATTGTTAAATCATTGCCACGATGAGTGGCGGTTTAGTTTGTAGAAACACATGTATTAAATGTGTCGATTGCTGGCACCGGATAATGTATGAACTAGGCACCGAAATTCGGCCCCATTCCCTCCTTAAAATAGTATACTTTTTCCCCTATTTCAGCTAAAAATTCCCTCCTCCATTTTTTTTTTACTCTTATACATATGTTGCCAGCTTGTATGGTGCTATTAACCTTTGATTAAATGTATATTTATGTAAATTACATTAAAATATAGCAATTTTAAGTGTTGAATAGTTGGTGAAAAGATCTTCTTAAATTCCCTTTTTGGTCCAAAACGAAGCGAAATTCCCCCTCTAAGGGCCCCGGCCCCAATCCCCCAGAGTGTAGCAATTAAGGGCCCGATAGTGTTATTTTTTCATCAGCGATCGAAATTTAGTGTAAGAGGTACATTGGATCAATGATAAAACAAAGCCTTAAACAAATCGCAATACATTACAATCTGTGACGTAATTAATCATATTGTTCGTTGAAGACACACAGGAACAAACACCAGTTCATAAGAGTTTTCATCTCGATTTATTTCTGTTGAATATTTCCTAATACAACGCTTGCTAATGTTCGTGAAATACAATCTTACAGCGCAGGCGGGCCAACATGGCCGCCGCGACACGAAAGCGTGACCGCTCTCTTTGCTGGCTAAAGGTGGACTCTCTTCTACCCATAAAATTAATGTTCCACAGGACACTCATTAGGAGTATAGTAACCAAACCATTCATGTATTTACCCATTTATCGAATAATCCCTCCAGACATCTGATTTGATTATTTGTTGTGATAGACAATCGTATAGTTCAATGGATGTGAACGATAATTTAATAAGATTAAGATTCCTGGTGCAGTACTTTGTATGTTTAGCGACAACGTAATCCCTTTGACCGGCATAGCTTAATAGATACATGAAATACTTAGTATGATTAGAATTTCCGTGTCAATACCTCTAACCATTTTATCACTTGGGATAATACAGTATCTAAGTTACCGATTTCTCCATTTAGAATATCGTATCTTTGACCTTTCAAATTGTTGACTTTTACAGTGAATGTAAGGTATGTCATGTTTCTACTTGCAAGAGAATCAAATCCTATAATCATGGCCAATATATCATAAAGATTTTGCTATTAAATTTCCAAACTTCATTTATGTTATTATTGTTCCTAACATTCAAATATTTTCTTTATAGAACCCTTATTATTATAATATAAGATTTATCATTAATTACCATTGTATAACATACTATTTATGTTATAAGAATAAACAATATGCATATGCTACGTTAAAATCTTTAAATGTACTTTTTATTTTATTTTACATTGAATTAATTTTCGTTTCTTTTATATTGAATAAAAATATTAATTAATTTTAGCATACACACGGAAAAAACCCTGCACATTTTGCAAATTGAACTGTCTTTGCATGCATATTGAAATATCTTTACAAGTGATAATGAGTGATAAAAATCTAGCATTTTATAATACCATAAATCTATACATTTAATTTATTTTACGCAAGTATTATATATCCCTAATGTGATCAATCGTGATTGTTTGTTTTCATGATGATGTTTCGAACACTGCAGTAACGTACAATCTTTACACGTAATAGCGGAGGTTACATTTGCCGGAACCCGTTAAATACGTTATTGTGTAGCAGTAAATTTGTAAAATGGGTACAGTATCGCCCCAGCTTAGCCTGTGCAGTCCGAAAAAGCTTACCAGGGACTACACTTTCCGCCTCGACTGTATTTTCTTTAAGAAGAGACCATCGTTAAACTTCAAATAGATTGATATCCTCAAATTGAGCCTCGTTCTGGATAATGAAAATTTAAAGAAACACATACCGTTAATTGTGTAAACTTTTCCATCAAAATCCGATTGTCATGCAAAAGTTAGTTTTTAAAGAATAAATGAACATAAAATATATCACATGAGCTGCTGTTTAACCGTTTTTACATGCACCTTTTGAAACCCAAGTGAAGTCGCCAGTAGCGAATCACGTCAGGAAATATGGCGGAAAAAGTTGATGAAGAGGGGGTCGTCTCAAACGTTGTTTTAAATGTCAAAATTGTATTAAAACGACGTATTGCTCAAAATGCGAATACATTTAACAGACCCAGTATTATTATTTTTTGCTTTATATTTTACAGCCTGTGCCTTTTGGATTGAGATCAATAGCGCGATAAACCATGAAATTGGGAAAAAATGAAACATGCATAAGATTATAAATAACAGTATTTCAATTTTAATAAGTGCATGTTAAACTGCATTTTTAAATTTATATTATAAAGTGCTTTTGGTATGATTTTTTTGGCAAAACATTGGGAAAAGCCTGAAAGAAGCTGTACTTTTGGGGAAAAAATCACTGAGACCGCATGATGGTGTTGATAAACTTTAGTTAATTGGGAAGAAGATAATGACGTGTTGTGTGAAGCATGCAACATGCCCCATATAGAGGATCAGCAACTGGGTTTAGGCCGGGTTTGGGTTGAATGTGACTTGTGTAAAACGTGGACGCATACAGAGTGTCTGAACTATGAAGTGGGTGAAAATGAGCCATTTGTTATACCCCAAATGCCTTAAGTTTTATAAAATAGTACTACAATGAATATGGCTTACATAGAGCTTGCATTGATTTGGTATTCTTTATTTCAATACCAAAATACGTTCACAAAACTGTCACAAATTGTCAAGTTATTTAATCATTATTCAACTTTCATTTCATGTACATAATAGAAATAATAAACATATTTAAAACATAATTACACACATATTACCTTATACAATCAATACTATTTATAATGGAAATTATTTTATTTGCTTTAACAAAGAAAAAGCAATTTGTGTATTTCTTGTTGGCTTTCAGTCATCTAAGACTGAGAAGACTAATCCTGCATCTAACCTTCTGCTGAAAAACTATGTTATCAAAGGCTATCATGTATTCCAAATCCGCCACCCCAGCAAAAAAAGCAAACACGATTGGTACACAAATACATTTGATGACAAAGCGTGTCTCGTTTGGATCCTCACCATTAGAATCCTTTCCTAATGATCTTCATAATCAGTTTAGTGATGAAAAAGACAACTTATGTTAAGTGATGTAGCAGGTTAACCTGTTGGTCATTACCCAACATGTATAAGTGATGTTTTTGTTCTGTAATTGGTTATGGTGGCAAGATATTTACTGAAGTTACAGGTGACCCAGTGTCCAGTTTTCCCCATTGCCAGCTAAAGATCAGGTGGTCGTATTGTTTTGTCATGCTTTATTCTTTCACAGATATCGATATTGATGTGTTCTTTTGTAAAAAACAGACACTCTTAAGTGATATCATGGAAGGCAAATGCATGAACGTTGAGAAGGAATATTTATCATTTCATTACTCTATTGTAACAGTTTATTTATATATGCAGACGAAATGTCTTTGTTCAACAGCATGTAGCTTTGTGTACTGTTTAGAATAATATAGTTGTATTGGATAACTAAAATCCCATGCTTGTATTAAGTTTTTGTGTATTACATATTGCTGTCAAACAAAGGATTGTCAATTGCTGAAAATCAACAGCTTGTCATTATGTTTAAATGCGCATTTTAATGTCTTAATTTTTATTGTAATGCAAAAACGTAATACTTAAGTTGTGATCAATACTTAGGGTATTTTTTAGCTATTGCCTTTAAAAAAAAACATGTTTGTTTTTATGTTAAATGTTACGTTTTGCCTATCTCCATGCCCTTGGTAATATATCAGCTGATTTCATTCATATCCGTGTGGTTTGACATGGCCCCGGCTTCCAGTGTCACGTGATTCTCTACTGGAGAAAATGGTCCGTTAATAGGAAAAATCCTCGCCGATGTTCAAAACGTTGGTACTTTAGTTTGCAGACATATTTTGTAATTCACATTGTAAATAATATTTGTATTTGAAATAGCAATCTTTTGTGAATAAAAATCTAAAAATATCTTTTAGACATTGAGTATTGTGTTCTTCTTCGTACCGGAAGTGATCCGATACTGGCGACCAAACTGTTCTACACTCAAACCCGGTAGAGTCGCGGGTCTGGTAACTCACGGCATTTTATAAGCGCCCGTTGTATTTTGTTTTTAAACAAACCTGCTTGACCTTCTTGTTAAATCTACAAGAAAACGTCTATCGCTGCCAATATTAATCGATTATTTTGTGATTAAATTTCTTAAAACACGGACCCCAACAATATTTGAAATGTTAGACTGTAATTGATATTTTTTAGAAACAATCAGACAGTACTTAAAAATTACGTTGATATTTATTAGATTTTTGTGTCTTAAATTCCACATATTTAAATTGTTGTATACGTTATTGATTGTTACTTTGAATGGTCTGTCAGATCTTTGTTCATTCACGTTAAAACTTAAATTCAATATAAGTGTTGTTTAACCTATTTACCGCTGATCAACCAGACGAAAAAAATAAACAACAGACAGTGGTGTTATTCTTGTTGCTCCAGCAGTTAAAATTTAACGATTTTCGTCATAAAAAGTCAATTATCAAATGAAGTTAAGTCAGATTATTTTTGTCTTTTAAATCATTTATCCGATGTATGAAGATGGTTTCTAGACGTAAATGAATATTCCTTAAGTACTGCAACTCTACCGGAGTGCAGGCTACTTGAAAGTATCCCGGACCAATGACCAATCAAGCTTCAGTCTGGTCAGAACAGCCTTAATCTTCTAGAATGCTTTTAGTTTTTATTAGTGCATACGTAAAGGTCAAAGTTATTTCTGGTATAGGCAAAACCATGTTAAAAAAGGTCCCATGTTTGTGTATAAAATCAAGTTCAATCAACCTAATACATTGTAACAAGCACAATACCTGTAACTGTCACCATGTATGTTGAATGTACGACAATAATATGTATTTACACATCAAATAGATGTAATGAAATACTCTGTTTATGAAATTCATAATACTTTATGAAAAGCTTTGTATGAATGTATATAATATTCTTCGTATGTATGTAATTATTCAATGGAGTGAATACAATTTTGCACGGAAAAAAACCCACAAAAAACAATACCTGTTACTAACGACATCAAATTGCGTTTAGCCTGAGACATCGAACCCTCCTGATCCGAATACAGCCTGAGATATTTAGCATTTGACATTCATTAAGACATACTTTGATTAGTCAAAAAGATTGAGTGCTTATTTGTAACTTTAGGAAAGACACACTGTAACCGTGGTTACAAATATATGACACCTCAGGTGACCTGTCATACAATTATAAACACATTCATCAAAATGTACCTGCTGTCACAATTTTATAACTGTGGTAAGTTTTTTTGTTAGCTGTTGGGCTTATATGTACTTTTGACCCAAACCCAAACGGTATGGCATACAATTATGTTTGCCTTGTATACTTACTGCTGCTCATTTGGTCATTATCTGCTCAGGTACTACTTAAAAATAGCCCCAGTACCCTTAAAGTATACTACACCGTACCTGGGGTACGGAAAAATATATTAAAAAGAACCCCGAAGCTTATGTTCCGTACCAAAATCATAACTTATTCAATATTGAAGATAGCAACTTGATATTTGGCATGCATGTGTATCTCATGGAGCTGCACATTTTGAGTGGTGAAAGGTCAAGGTCATCCTTCAAGGTCAAAGGTCAAATATATGGGTTAAAAATCGCTCAAAAGGGGACATAGTGTTTCACAAACACATCTTGTTTACCATTTTAATTGTACTTTACAACTGCATTTTAATCACGCATTATCATAGTTTCATTTTTGGAGGATAAAATTAATCGTGTTAAGCATCATGTTTTGAAGTAAAACAAATATAGGATGGAATTATATATGCAAGTGTGTATTTAACTAATAATGTGTCATCAGGTCTTGCAGCACATAACTCTAGACTTCAAACACGGAGAAGTCGCCAGCGACTAAAGTAGGTATTACAAGCCAACTCAAATGCAAGGGATCCATGCCGAAGTCATTTGAAAACTTTAGTTCTGCTAGAATTGCAATGGATGCTACATAAATTTTAAAGCATA
>VMBQ01005259.1:0-31154 GCA_007657795.1 Dreissena rostriformis
CGGTCAACGCCCTTCGGGCTTTTGCCCGTATTATTATTATTGTTATAAGTATCAAAATACAAACGAAAAACGCCTCACAAATTTACAATGTAAGTACAAATAAACAAACATTATGAAATTCTGTAACATTTAAAATTCTATAGATGTCGAGAGTTTTACTTGCGGCTGTGTAATTCACAGTAAAAAAGTTTGTAATGCTTTGACCAAGGTCTGCATTAACTGAAAGTACTCACTGCACTGTCTTCGTAATCCAAACATACAAATATCTATAATATAAATGTATCGCTAAGTACGATACGTCTTAGTACCTTGTCTGTTCCGCTCCCCAGGCGTCTGCGTGCAGACGGAGACGGTCCTACGCCAGGCGCTTGCAGAGCGAATCAAACCGGTTCTGATGGTGAACAAGATGGACCGAGCGGTGTTCGAGACGCAGCTGGCGCCGGAAGAGATGTACCAGTCGCTGGCGCGAACCATTGAGAACGTCAACGTCATACTGTCAACGTACGGAGGCGAAGATGGTGTCATGGGCGACATTATGGTGAGCATTGTTTCACAATTGTGTCTGTGTATCAATTGAAAAACGATACTGTAAAATTACCATTTCTGAGCAATGGTATTTTGTATTTGCCCTGCACCAGAAAAAGGAAAAGTGATACACTTACGTTAAACGAGACTGCCTCTGTCCAAAAAGCGACTATCAATTATGATCACATTGGTTTATTTTGTAAGCTTGATTGTTACGTAGATACTCATATTATTGTAATTAAATGCAATTTGAAGAAGGTATTTGTTTGCTTTCCGGTAAATACCGTGAAATATTGTTGTCACTGAGGCCACAGCAAATTGATAAATTGAATTGAAATAAAACAAGTGAACCGCCAGTCATAAGTATTACAAATTAATTTTACAATTAAAAAAGTAGTCCTTGTTCAGGCTATTGAGAAAGATATAAGGAATTTCTTCTCCTATACATTTCAATAGCACATCACTCAGCATTAAATAAATAACTATATCTTATAAAAATGCAATGGTATAATATATTGCATCAAATCAAATGTACGAAGTAACTGGAACCATCTCTCTTTCAGCTCGATCCCACAAAGGGTAACGTGGCTTTCGGCTCCGGTCTGCACGGCTGGGGCTTCAACCTGGGCCAGTTTGCCCGGATGTACGCCGCCAAGTTCAAGGTGAAGGCCGAGAAGCTTCAGCGTCGCCTGTGGGGGAACCACTTCTACAGCCCCACCGAGGGGAAATGGAGGGATACGCCCGCGGAGGGATACGAGCGAGGGTTTAACAAGTTCGTCATCGAGCCCCTAATCAAGGTACTGTATAGTGGTAATTTATTTCATCACGTGGGCTTTTTATATATGCCCCCCCCCCACGAAGTGGGAGGCATGAAGTATTGTACTTGTCCGTCCGTCCGGAAGCTCTTGTTTTTTAATTACTCTTTAACTGATGGGTGGATCTTGCTCAAACGTTCACAATCCAATGACCAAAATGTGTAAACGATCGTGAAGAACGGAGTTTTGGCTGCGACTAGTTTTGGAAGAATAATGGCCCTTTGTTGTTTTATGTCCGGAATATTATGTTGTGCACTTCTCTTTTACTATTACGAGGATCATGCTCAAACGTCCACATATGCATGCCCTTACTGTTTAGATTATCGTGAAGAAAGGAATTTGGGCTGCGACAAGTTTTAGCAAAATTATCTTTGCTTAATTTAATGTGTCTGTTGAAGAATGAAAAATGAAATTATTTCCGAAATATCGCGCAATAAAAGTATATGAATATAATATATATGGCCAAGTGAAGTAAGATAATATGGTAAATACAATCGTGCATATCCGTATTGTTCTAAAATTTAGTACATCTACATCATTCCCCGGTTGTTTTTTAGTTTGAGTCACATACTTACTGCATTGTCACCATATTGATCTTAAAAAAACATAATTGTCTTGCCTTTAGATGCTGCGTGCCTGCAAAGACACGGACACGGAAACCGTGCTCAAGTTAGCATCAAACGTCAACGTGTCGCTGATGTCAGAGGAGCGTGCGTTAACCGGAAAGAGCCTGATGCGCTGCGTCATGAAGAAGTGGCTCCCCGCCGCGGAGGGGATGCTGGACGTGATCATCGAGCACCTGCCGTCACCGGATGTGGCCCAGAGGTACCGGACGGAGCTGCTCTATGAGGGTCCCATGGATGACCCTGTAGCTATAGGTAACACTTTAAACAATGTGATTTAAACTTTTATTTTTTATTTGTGTACTTTTTCAGGACGATCAATATTTATATATGTATTTGTTTGTGAGAACACACATTTTGTTGAACGCTACGTATAAATCCAGAATCAATCCAGGTCTACTGAATATGTTGTGTTATTGTTTTTATTGTATCAGCGTATGCGCAATGGGTGCTCATAAGCCATTCTTGCGTTCAAGGAACGAAATGTTTGTAAATGTATCACTGATTTGACAATATACGAATGCAGGTTGGCTAAAAATTAACTAAATGTCGACACGCACCGTATATATACCGTTATTACTACAAAATATATTTTTGATCAGGAAAAATAGCGTTTTTGAAAGAAGTTATATTCTCGATTGTATAATTATACAAGCCTCGTTTAGTGAAAACTGGACTTAATGCATGTGCGTAAAATGTCGTCCCAGATTAGCCTGTGCACTCCGCACGAATAGACTGGATTTTAACTTAGAAGAGAATTCCTTTAAACGAAAACTTCCATTAAAGCGGAAAGTGTCGTCTCTGATTAGTATGTGCAGACTGCACAGGCTAATATGGGATGTCACTTTACGCTCATGCATTAAGCCCAGTGTTCCAACAACGCGGCTAATACTAGTGTTCTTCTTTCAGCAATGCGGAAGTGCGACCCCAACGGTCCCCTAATGGTGTACGTATCAAAGATGGTGCCGGCAGCCGACAAGGGCCGCTTTCTCGCCGTCGGGCGCGTGTTCTCCGGCACCGCGTCCTCGGGCACCAAGGTCAGGATTATGGGACCTGACTACAAGCCGGACAGCCCAGCCAAGACGGACTTGTTCATCAAGCCTATTCAAGGGTACATACATAATTATTTGGGATAATATGATGTACATGTAATTGGTTAATATCTGTTGGCTCAATACAATTTAAGCGCAAAACATTTCGTTGCAGCGGGAAAAAAGTGGAAGACGAAAAAACGCCAACCTTATAGTAACGAATAAGAGCAAATTTAAGAACGGATTCCTCATACATACTCGAACAACTACTTTTAATTAAATCTAATTTCAACACAAAACAATATCCCTCAACTGTGATATCATGCAATTAGACTATACGTGTTCTTTCGCAAGTAATAAATAAAACTCACCTGTTTCTACAATTATTACATCAGAACAAAAATCCTGGTTGGCGCCACCACCTACTCCGCCGGCGACATGCCGTGCGGAAACATCGTCGGCCTCGGCGGCATCGACAAGTATCTCCTGAAAACGGGAACCATAACAACGTACGAGCATGCGCATAACCTGAAGGTTATGAAGTTCTCGGTGAGTCCCGTCGTGCGCGTGGCTGTTGACGTCATCAACCCGGCACACCTGCCGAAACTCGTAGAAGGACTTAAGCGCCTGAGCAAGGCCGATCCGATGGTGCAGGTAATGATTTATTGTCGTACTGGCATTCTTTACTTGCGTAAATAAAAGTCATACTTCGGAATAATTGTTATTCGGATCACCACATCTTTGGAAAGTCCAAATCCTTCTTACCCGTAGGTGAAAACAAGGCTGCCTTTTTATGCACAAACGGTAGTTTCTTTTAGATAAATTTGATTTTTAAAGGATTTTTAACGGGACTGCTTGAATTGTAACTGAAGATTAGGGGGTATTTTTTCCAAAATCTATCAACATGCAGAATAAATCTATTATAATTATTATTAAAGTAGAATGGAATAAGGAAATCTAATGAAACTAAAGTTAGTAAAAAAGAAGGAACCTACGGATAAGTTGTGGAGATCTGGATTATATCTATATGAGAAAACCGAGCTTTATGTTCGTGCGTGTACTGCGGTCGCTTTCCCTTTCTATT
The DNA here is from genome assembly GCA_007657795.1 of Dreissena rostriformis. Classification (NCBI taxonomy): domain Eukaryota; kingdom Metazoa; phylum Mollusca; class Bivalvia; order Myida; family Dreissenidae; genus Dreissena; species Dreissena rostriformis. Next base: position 4,079 of record VMBQ01005259.1, read on the forward strand.
TTAGCCAACCTGCGTCCCTGTTTAAACTAAGTATCTTCTACAGTATAACATATGCGCTTCTCTCTGGGAAAGCGGGGTTTAATGCATGTGCGTAAATTGTCGTCTTAGATTAGCATGTACAGTCCGCACAGGCTGATCAGGGACGACACTTTCCGCGTTTATGAAATTTTTCGTTTATAGAAGTCTCTTCAAAACGAAAATCTTGACTAGGGGGAAAGTGTCATCCCTGATTAGCCGATGCGGACTTCAAAAGCTAATTTGGAACGACACTTTACACAAATGCATTGAACCCCGTTTTCCAAGAGCGATGCAAATAATTATCTTCACTATGTGTTCTGTGCGCTTGCAGTGTAAAACGGAGAACGGCCAGCACCTAGTGATGGGGGCGGGCGAGCTCCACCTAGAGGTGTGTCTGCAGGACCTCGAGGAGGACCACGCGGGGGTCCCGCTCAAGGTCAGTAGATCAAAGGTCAAATACTGTGGAACGCTGTAATCTGCATTATCAATGGAAGATATCGTGTTTGTTAATTGAAAGTGGTAGAAATGTAACGTATTTAAAATAAAGTATTGTCGTTCTTTCCCAGTTTCATTAAGTATTCATTAAATCAAATATTCATTCATTCATGTATTAATTCAACTCGTGTTATAGAAATCAGAGCCCGTCGTGACCTACCAGGAAACTGTGGTGGACCAGTCGGACCGCGTCTGCCTGGCCAAGTCGAGCAACAAACTGTGTCGTCTGCACATGACCGCTGAACCCCTACCCGCCGGTCTAGCAGACGCCATTGAGAAGGTCAGTGGTGTGTGACTTCTTACCGGAAGTATTTCCTGTGTATTGGTTTCTCTCACGTCTGGGTGCACAGACGACTTCTTAAAATCTTAATCTATAAGACTTCCGGCGATAGTCATTCTTCGTTGCCGTTGCTTTCATCCGCAAGCATGTAATGAACAGTTGCATGAGATCGGGGTCTAAGATCTAAGATTACTGAAGAAAGATGATAAGAAATGTAAACGTGACATTTCGCCTCATAAAAAACATACGAAAATTCTACGTTTATATGAACACGATTTCATGCTGATGAAGACATCGTAATTCCAATGAACGATTTACACGTGAATACAAAAGATTGGTCTCAGTTTCAAAACGCATTTTATTAATGTTAATTAAAATGTTAATTAATCAGACATCGATAAGTTTTTCGTTTCAATCCTTTTTTTAAGTTTTGTTTTACGCCTTACCTTATTTTTGTATTCTATCTTATGGTTACCGGGTATAGTTATGCTTCTCAGTATGCGATTGTTTTCACATTTCATAGTTGTTTTCACATTTCATAGTTGTTTTCACATTTCGTATTTATTTTCACATTTTATAGTTGTTTTCACATTTTATAGTTGTTTTCACATTTCATAGGGCCACATAAAGAGTACCATGGATGTTAAGGAGCGAAGCCGCATTCTAGTCGACGAGTACGGATTCGACCTGGCGGACACCAAGAAAATCTGGTGTTTCGGACCGAACGGCTCCGGGCCTAACATCCTGGTTGATATGACTAAGGGAGTCAGCTACATTCAGGATATCCGAGACGCCGTGGTAGCGGGCTTTCAGTGGGTCACGGGGGAGGTAGGTAGAACGTCGTGTGCGATGAGTTTAATATAAGCCTCGTTATAGAAAAACTGGGCTTAATACATTTGCGAAAAGTGTCGTCCCAGATTAGCCTGTGCAGTCCGCACAGGATAATCCGGGACGACACTTTCCGCGTTTATGGTATTTTTTGTTTAAACGAATTCTTTTCTTAGCAAAAATCCCGTTTATTCGCAAAGTGTCGTCCCTGATTGGCCTGTGCGGACTGCACGTGTTAATCTGTGACGAAACTGTACGCACATGCATTGAACACCGTTTTCCCAGAGCGGGGCTCATTATTATAGTGTTGACTACATAATGTAGCTGGTAGGATAACCATTTAAATGTAACAAAATGTTAACTCGATTACTAAACGAAACCAATAAATGTATACACGATATTATACGCAAACGTAATTGTGCATTTTGTTAACGTTTAAGAGTTGGTTAAGCTCGTAATGCCAATCAGCCCCTTCCAATAAACATATTTGCCAACACATGTTTTACTGAAACATATAATGAATGCCCAGTGGTCGAACATGGGTATTGCCCTTATTCATATCCATTTACCGGCAACTAAGTCCGCTCTGGTGCACAATGTCTCATCCTCAAAAATATTCAACCTCTAAATATTTTTTATTCCAGGGCGCGCTCACAGAAAGCACAGTGCGCGGTGTCCGCTTCAACATCGTGGATGCGCTGGTGCACCGGGACGCCAGCCACCGCGGCGGCGGGCAGGTGATCCCCATGACTCGCCGGGCGATGCTGGCCGCCATGTTGACGGCGCAGCCAAGAGTGCTCGAGCCCGTCTACCTCGTCGAGGTGATGTGCCCAAAACAAGCCGTAGGAGCCGCCATCAACCTGTTGTCAAGGAAACGAGGGGAGATAATCGAGCAGAATCCGCAACAGGGCACTCCGATGACCACCATTAAGGCCTACATGCCTGTCAATGAATCTTTCGGGTTTAACGGCGAGTTACGCGGGACTACTGGCGGTCAGGCCTTCCCTCAATTCCTCTTCGACCATTGGCAGGTGCTCTCTGGCGACCCGGCTGATGTGACATCACGGGCATGCGCTGTCGTCACCGAGATCAGAAAGAGGAAGGGTCTAGCAGAGAAAGTACCAGCGCTGGAAAACTATCTTGACAAACTCTAAGAATAACAACGCACTAACTTTAATGTTAAAGGATTTAATTTAAAGTTCCGTGAATAGAAACGTGTAATACAAAAGAAAAGACTGAAATAAATTTAAAAAAAAATAATACAACAACTGTGTTAATGATTTAACTGATTTCAATAAATGTGAGTCATTTATAATAATTATTCGTGTTGAGTTCCCTTTATCAGTCGTTTAACCCTGAATTTACACTTACACATATCAGTAATACGTTCACTCACCATTATATATATACTTATTATTATTATTACTATACACGAACGAAATGACAAAATATATATTGAAACAAATACTCTGAGTATATCTTCCTTTAAAGAGATATCAAAGGCAGCGAACTGTCCTCAGCTTGATCTTAGTAAACCCCATAAATATTAAGCGGGTGGTAATTGTGCCGCATGGTGCGAAATGGGTCTTATGATATATATATATGACCAGCGCAGCTCCAGACAAGCATGCGCATTGACACAGTCTGGTCAGGAGCTACCCTGTCCGCAATAAAATCATGCAATGTTTCGTGGTCTCATTAGCGGACAGGGAAGCTCCTGTCCTGACTGTCCGGATGCGCAGGCTGGTCTTGAGCTACGCTGGCCGCTGGAAGAACGTTTATTGTTACTACCAGAGACACAATCGCTGCCGTAATTCTAGAACAGAGGTGCATAGGAAGAGTGCAAACATTTCTGTCTAAGTTTTCATATATTCTCGTATATTACCTCTACTTTTCTTCTGATGAAGCTACTTGCCAGTTTGATATCGCTGAAGACAGTGATGTATGAATATGAAATAAGAAAAAAAGAATTTGTCGACCTTGGAATTAAATATAAAATTTCTGCAATTTATTTTCAGGGAGTAAACTAAGTATAATAATTATGCGTGCGATTGTGCCATAAAACTTTTTTTCCATATTATTCATTTTTCCTCTGAGTGTCCATTTCTGTCCAGCGATCACCCACGCTTTTTGGGTTCCCAGAATTGTTCTTCCCAAACTAATAACGCTGCTTCTCTGTGCACTTCTTCAAGAAAACAGATAAAAATTGGGGTGTTGATATTTAAAGTGCTTTGTCACAGACAGAACATTAATATCGTAAAAAATGATTATGTTTACTACATATATGACATTTTCTCGTATTTTAAAGCATTTTAAACAAAACATGGTTTGTTTTCTTAAGCCCGTTTTATCTTTCAGAATCTTATTTTTTATTTAAATCACGAAAAAGATGTGTACACAAATACCGCAAATAATAATGATATAGTTAATGACCAGTATCGCAGGTTTATATAAGCAAGCCGACATCGAATAATATTATTATTGTTTGATGCAAAGTCAAAAGTATCTTCGCGACATATACCCGTTCATTGATTTATATGTGCGAATTTATCAGTTACAACGCTGTAATTTTACCGCAAAGTTACATGCATATGTTGCAATAAATATAGACTAATTTAGTCCCGAAAATCAACTGTTGAAACCATGTTAGAAGTAATCAATAGACAGTTCGACAAGTCATGTTCATTTTAACTAAATATATTTCTTTGGGAGTTTTCAGTGACCTTCTTAAGCAAAAGCAAAATGACCAGCATGAAACGGTAGAAGCAACGCGGATCCGAATAAATATGATAAATTCGATATTTGAAAGAAACGATTGCGTCAATGTGGTTAGGGTAAATGATTTGCTTTTTTACTCATGTCCCGGTCACTCGAACTGTTGTAAAATAAGGGAAGTAAGTGGTTGACCAGCTTTCAATCAAGGCATTCGCATTGACTTCCCCTACAGTAGGGCCCTTCGAGAGAGAAAAATCCGCACGTTTATCTAGATATTCTTAAATCACATTTATAACAAATATGTCTTATTTTATTTCTTTATTAAAATATAATAACATGCTGAACGACAAGGACTACCACAACACCAGAAAGAGGCTAAAAAAAATCATCTACGAAGAACATCTGATCCAGACCAGTACACAGCTATAGTAATACTATGTCTGTATTATTATGATCTTTTGAGATCAACGTGCGAGCTGAGGTCACGGGGTATTCAAGGGTCACTTCATTTTCACACGGTGATGATTTGTTGCGAGCTATTTTAACATTTCTCTGTGCACAATTAAGTAACGGTTAAGTAAAAGTCTAGTTGATGGCATGCTGTCTCGGCAAAATACGTATATTGGAAATTTTGCTAATGTGTTTTTTGTTTGTATGATACAAAGTTGTGTAAAACAACGTTTCTCAGCAAACGCATGTATTGAGCTTTAATCAAATAAGGCTTAAATATGTAAAATAAAGTTATGTAATTTCTTTCTCGGGACATATCCAACTTCTGTCGGCGAAGTGCTAGTAACGTTAGTTAAAAACTGATCCAAAGTACACACTTTAACAGTGAATTTAAACCAGGGACCTACGCAATCGTTGTACTTTGTACAGGTCCCTGATCAAACATATGCATGTATCTAAATAGTATTTCATTTGTGTGTGTGACAAAATTCATTATTAATGTGCATATCTGACAGATAACATATATTTTTACCGGATTAAGATAAATTTAGTTATCTGCAGGACGTTTTTCTTTTCTTCTTTTAGCTCAAAACTAGACATTGTTTTACGAACGGAATGTGTTGTGTCTTCGCCACATTATATGTAGGTATGACACTGATCATGGTCAACATTTGTGATAGGTAATTATTTTCAACCCACATGCATAAGGAACATGTGTCCCGGACATGAATATCAAAGTATGTTCACTGTGTGAAACATTTGAACTTAAATTTAAAAGTGTGACGTTGACCTCAAAAGCGGGTTTTAATTCACAAGTGTGCCAAGTCATCTTAAAATCCATAAATGTGTAAGGAAGTTCTGATTGAATATATATTTATTCAACTTCCGATCTTCAACCGTGACCTCCAACCTAGGGCCTGGTCACTTCTTTCTGGCACATCGTCTGAAGATGGTGAACGTTTGTGGAAAATTGAACGTTATTTTTCAGAGTGCATATAGAATTTCCAATCCGAACACGATTTTGAACTTTACATGTGACCTTGACCTTGAACATAGGATGGTTCATGCGTGCGACACATCTTGATATGACTTACTGGCTAATGAACTAACATACAAACAAGTAACTTTCCAAAGTAAAAAAAAAAAGACTCATCAATATATCTCCCCTACAAGTAAGTGGGGGACAAACTGCTTACCCAGGTATGTTTAATATAATAATTATAAAACACCTGACTGGCCCCAAATGAAATCCCATTATAGGTCTATGTATAATGTATATAGACACACACTTTCAATCCAATATCACATTCCAAGCTCAAGTTATGGAGTGGAAACTGTTTTCTGTTTTCAGCAAACCTTGACCCGACATGTCCCAAATACAATACCAAACAATCTTCAAGCACGCTTGTTATATCCAAAGTTTCATCAAGTCAATTCAAACTGAAGTTATGATCGGAAACCACCTGTTTGCAGGTGTTTTCTATATTGAATAACATTGAACGTGACCTTTACTTGCCCTAAATACTATCTTAAGCTAGTTGTTCCTGTAAACTTCACACACAATTTCAGAGCAATATCCCCATATAAACTTTATTAAACGAGCCATAACAGTTTTTCTATTTTTAGTTACAGTGACTTTGACCTTGAACCGACCTGCTCCAAATAAAATCCTAAGCTAGGTCTCCATTCAAGCTTGCAATATCACAAGTTTCATCAAGATTGATTTATGCCAACTTAAGTTATCTACTGGAAACAACCTGATTGATGCCGCCTGTCCGCCTGCCAGACATAACCAAATCTAATAACCAGGTTTTAAACTTTGTTAAAACTTGGTTAACTAGAGCTTTGTCACAGACGTGACGTATACCCCCACATGCTGCATTGACACATAATATTTTGCATGCTGTCTTCACAAAACAAGAGAAGCTNAGAACATGCAAGAAGAGACAGTTAAGTATGTGAGATAACAGCCTATATACACAATACCTTATGGTTCATATTTTACATTTCAATGTTCACTTACAAATGAATAAATGTACCCAGATTCTTGTTCATAGTGATTGTTCATTTAAAACTCCCAAGAAATTAATGCAGCTGTGCACTCAAACTTGCTATACAATTTTGCTACTCATTTCCCCGTAACTCCTACAATTTGTTTAAGAGGAGTCATTTTATACAAACTAAGGTTATGGCAAATGGAAAAGGATAAATGTTCATTTTTTTTTAATTTTTTTTTACATATTTCTTTTTTTTTTTTTGTATTTTTTAAAATTTTGTATTTTTTGTTTATTTTCGAATACTCACTTTTTTTTTGGCTTTTTGGTTATTTTTATACCTTTTTTTATTATTGAATTGTTGATCATAATATGAACTACACAGGTATGATAACAAATTCTACAAGAGTAATTCAGCATTCTGCATAAAAAAATTACCTGAACAAGTGTACATGTATTTCAACAATATATACAACAATGGTTCAATCGCCATTTACCAGAAAGCTTTCAAAAACTAAATGTTAAGGTTCCCCACCCATACATTGAATTACGGTTTTTCAGGAGAAGCACACACACATATCTAAGTGATCATTATAATGTAGTTCAAGCATATCACATTAAAAGGTCAAGTTAACGTCGACAATCTGGGCTAGCAATTATAGATGACAAGCGGACGTAAACAGTTATTCTTACTAGGTCTAAAGGCCAGTTATGAGTGTGGTTGCACTTGTTTCTGACATTAACATAGTATCTGTTATCAACAAGAGGCCAAACTTGAAATCCTATAAGTCCTTCATGCTAACTCTGTATTTTCTTGTTAAAATTGTATTCACAATAAAACGTTTTTTTTTTTTTTTTTTTTTTTTTTATAAATAGAACATTTAAATAAGGCGCCTTATTTATTGTTGAAGTTTAAGTTTGGTTTAATGGATGTTTATACTTCATTTATGGTGCATATTTGTTAAAGATTGACATTTTTATTATTAAATGCTGAGATGCTAAAAGATGTTTGGAGTTCATAGCTTTACAAGTTTTTCCTACAGTTATTTTTTTCCAAACAAAACTATCTAAATTAATCATTAAATGATTTATTAGGCTAATTCATTTTTTCAAAATATTAAATGTTCATCAAAATTGTCCATAAATAATCATTTTCTGTAATTTTTAGTAGTAAAATATTTAAAACAGATCGTCTAAAAACAATTCTAACACGGCACGTGCCAAATTTCACATAAACAAAGAAGAAAATCGTCCATGGGTTATTCTGCAATAATTATGGGCGGAGCTTATACACTGAAAGCACGCGCTGTAACTAAACAAAACGTGCAGATACATTTTCAACCAGCGTAATAATCAGTGTTGTTATTGTTGTAGCTGTAACACTTTTGCGTTAATTAAAAGTGTAAAATGTAAACATGTAAGTTTACACAAGTTGTTGTTGTTCTTTTTTAAGCAAACCGGAGAAATGACATGTTTTTTTTCCATCCAGTTTTGCTGTTATTGAGGGCGGAGATCTGATTGACAGAACAGCCGAAAGTTATTTTTATAGGCGGAACTTCACATAAAATAGTACAAAAGAAAAATAAGATACATCGTATAAATCTTTAGTGAAAACCGTGTTATAATCGAAATAATTGCACTCGTGATTTAATCCCTACACATCTAAACTTTCGGCCGTGGGTTATTCGACAACAAACTATAACGTTCACAAATTATTTCTAAAATCATGTGCATGTTGATTGTTCAGATGTATGAGCACTTAGTGAGACTGCATGTAACTAAAACACTAACTCCTACACATTGCAAATACAATTCAGAACAAAAATGTCATCACAGAACATAGACGTAGATAGATGTTCAAAGTGAATGCAGTCTAAATTTGTCCCAGCACTGTCAAATACATATGAATACATCAGTTTCATGACTTCATTCAAAATATGACACAACATACATTGTTAACAACACACATTTATAATGCATGGATTTACTACTAACCATTGAATAATGGGAATGTCATCAAAATGTCATAAAAATATGCAGTTTTCACAAGCAAGTCAAATTGTAATACCATGACATAGCAGCAGAAAAATTGCTTGCCAGTCGATAAAAAAATGAAAATCTGAGAAAGCCTGGTTCATAAGGACCAGCAGGCTTGTATTGACTCAGGGCTGGTTTTTACAAAGCTCCTATTGGAACTCTTAAGTTGTACTTACAGTGAAATTTCAGATCAAAATTGCTTTAAGAAATCCAAAGTTTTCTGATTACAAAAGAATAAAACGTTAATCATTTTAGCCATATTTAATTTTTTGAACATGTCAATAGAACTAAACACGAAATCGCCAGAGACTAGAGGAATTTTATCAATTAAAGGAATTTCGTTAAGTTTTCCCAGTGAAGTTTTACGAATAGGGGCCCTGATTGCTGCATATATTTTATTTTCAATCATTTACAGTATCTGAAAAACATATTAAAATAGATACTTTATGACAGGAAGACGGATTTTCAAGGCCACTCAATACAAGCTGAAGCTACAAGTGCAATAAATCAAACTGAATTAAACTCTATTGGCACATTTAAAATATATAATATCATGGGAAATATTACTATCAAAAATATTGATTACACATGTAATGACTTCAAGAAAAATAGGCTTGTAAAAATGAAGACTCAATTTTTTAAACATAATATATTTATCATGCTGGAAAAATGCCGCAATACTATTCCCTTAGTTTAAAAGACCCTGTCACTATTGACTGTTGCAAGGTTGTTTTATAGGTAGAGCTAGTTGATGCAGCCAATGAAATGTACTAAGGAAAGACCGTGAGACCTTTTGACTTCTTATTCAAAGCTTATTGCCACAACCCCTGTAAACATAGTGCATGCGAACGTTATACTATCTAACATGCAGACATACACATGGAGTGCTTATCATGTCCGCTTTCTAAATGTCACGTTGGATAGTAACATGGAAAATATCTCCCGATCAGGTAGTGTCAGGTAAGGTTATTATCAGTGCAAAGATTTGATTGGTTGAATTGATGGTCACATCATGGGTCTAGCGTATGGTCAAAATAAGGTCATAAAGACAGAGATTTGATTGGTTTTTATGTTGGTCACATCATTGTTCTATGGTAAGGTCAACATAAGGTCATGACCACATGACTTTCAAATTACCAGTACCTCAATTATTGGTTTGTTTATCGTAACAGCTATCACAACGGATTGAATGCAGATTTTGTAAGCTATTTATTTATCTTAGTAACCTAGTGAAGACCTCCACAAAATTTGAGACTACAAAATGATATTTAATCCTGTTTGTGCAGTACCCATTTGACTGGAAAATATAAATCTTCTAACAAACCATAATTATCCCTTTGCATGCTGGGAAATTTGTCGTCTGCTAAAATGTTGTCTGCTGAATTTCGAAAATTAGCATTTTCTTCGATTTTTTTTCAAAGAATACTATCAGAATAGCAAACAGTTTGGATCCTGATGAGATGCCACGTTCTGTGGCGTCTCATCTGGATACAAACTGTTTGCAAAAACCTGCAAAATCCGGTTCCAGCGCTCAAAGGGTTAACTGTGCAAGATTAAATCACTTGATACAATACTGCACAGTTGATAAATAAAATACGTTATAAATTGTGCAACATTAAATCACGCGATGCAACGCTGCACTGTTTGAATCACTAGTGGTCTCATCTAACATAAGCAGACAGTGCATATGCACTCAGATCTTACACTAGCTATTGCACCAAGATAAGTTCACTTTGGGATAAAGATAACCTTCAACTTTAAATCATCATTCATGTTCAATGCAAATAAAGCTTACAGTGTACTAAGTAACCTTTGGTAAATGTAGATCATTCTACATGTTGTAGATCATTCTACATGTTGTTATCAATAGCCATTTATAGATCTGAGGCCCATAGTCAAAGTCTAAAATAAAGGAACTATTTTATCTTATTTTAATTCATGAAAGTCCCAATTGCTAAAAAAAATCATATTATTATGATATTAAACAAGTTTAAAATTATTTATTTTGCCTTGTGGTATTCGTTCTTTACTGGTAAAGGTAAGTATATTACCATTTTGTATTACAAGTATTAATTTTAAATTGTGATATTTAAATTTTAAGCAGAACTAAAGTCAAGCTGTATTTAATCCCATATCAATTTTATGAACAGCCCTAGCCATATACTACTAGGGCCTAGTCACTTGACTACCATACTATCAGGGCTGGTCACTTGACTACCATAATATCAGGGCTGGTCACTTTTCTACCATACTTGACAACCTGTGAAGTATTTCAGGTGACAATCTGGGTCGTATTAGGTCAACATATACATGTAATCAGTTTACAAGTGGTCGATTAATGTGCGGAAAAATGTCAAACATGATCATGAATTAATAATGGAAATAATAGTGGATTTAGTCTGCTGTTATAATACTGATATAGTTATCAAAAATATTTAATAGTTCTTAGGAAATAAAACCTGCCAAGCAGATAATTGAACCTTAATAGATGCACAATTCTTGCATATGGAAAACATGTCTAAAAACGATTTGTTAACATAAAAGTTTGAAAAAATATCTTTGCAATCCTAAAACATAAATACTAGGTAAAGGCCATATTTTGATTATACACTTTTCAACATTTTATGAACCCATAATTCTTATAATTTCGACAATATTTGCTTAACTTGGTGTGTTTTAAGAATGCAATTACCATGCAGTTGTTTCAGATTTCATTGTACCAGGCTAACAGAGTAACATGAAGAGATTGTTCTTTGGTTTAAAAAAAGCAGCATATAAATTACTTACAAGAGAAGAACAAGAAAAAATCAAACACATTTAACCAGCATGTAAAACAAAGCTATACCCCAAAACAAGCAAGCTCTTTTGCCATGAAGAAAGGAAAAAAAGAGACAAAAAGAATTCTGTTATATTACATCAAAAGAATAACTGTAAACAAGAACCAAAATATACACACACCTTATTTCTCTACACAACATGTGCGATGTGTAGAGAGCACAAATCATGACTTGTTATCGTCGTTCTTGAAAAAGGTCATCACCGAGTTCATGTCCAAAAGATCGACCTTGAGCAAGGTCATCAGGCTGTCGTCCTCGGTCAAGAAATCCGAACTGACCCCTGCACTGACCGCTGCAGACGGCACGCTACAACTGGTTACCGTGTCAACAGACGTTGTCGTGCAACAGGTGAAGCCCCCTGTCTGGAGAGGCGTTATAAACTGTGAATCGGAAACACTGAAGTGGTTGCCATTGGAAACCACCATGCTTGTCTCAAGGTCACTAAAGCTAGGCATGCTGATAAGCGAGTCCGTCATATGCGTTAAGGAAGTTGTTGTTTCCATGGAAACAAAATTCGGAAAGACTTCAACGTGAAATTCAGAGGAGTCTGATTCCTCGAACATTGATGAAACTGTATCGCGAGACAAAGTCTCGAGTTTGTTTGCTGCCACGAATGCTGAACTAGTTTTGGAACAGCCATGCATTTCCAAAGGGAAATTTACCAAATTCGGCTGGGTGAATACGAGTGAAGCATGGTTATCTTGAATCTGCAGGGTGATTGGCGATTGCTGGGTGATTACGGATGGTATGACGAGACTAGAATTAGATGTTGAACTGGGCTTGGTGAGCTCATCAAACTTTGGCAAGTTTGAATGTGGCTGAGCAGTGCCCAGTGCTGAAATCAAAGATTCGACAAATTGGTCAACAAGATTCTTGCTGTTGACAGAAGTCGTACCTTGCAGGTCAGGCTGGTGTGAATCCACATGCTGTTCCATCATGGTTGTCTGCTGCTGCAAAGACGAAGACGCAGTAGAACTCGTGCCAGACTGTCCTTCAATGTATTCTCCGTCCTGGCGGTCTGTTGGCTTTGAAGACTGAGCAGTCTGCACACTCTGCACCATGTACTTGGAGAACGGATTGATGATCATGGTCGCTGGTGGTGATGTCATGATCGCTGGTGGGGATGTCATGTATTCCATGGCATTTTCATGGTCCTTCTGATTCTGAGAATCCAACGGTGTTCTTCGGCCGGAACGTGACCTTCGAAATAGAGTTATAAGTGTATTCAGTGTTGTTTTTTCCCACCATTTTGGGAATGGCCCTTTGAATTTGAAAATTCGCATCATCTGACTTAATTTGTTGTTGCTTTTTTGCTAACAAAGAATTCAAACTTGAGAATAAAAGTGTTTTAAATATTGTAAGTAAGGTTCAAATAGTACAGCTGGATAGGGAAATAAACTAAAAATAATAATTTTGGAACCTTATTTTAGCCAGTCATTTGAGAAAAATATATACTTTTTGACATTGGGAATGGGGCTGTATTTTTGCCCCAAATTTGACCAAAAAAACCCTGTTTTATATAAATCAGAAAAATTTAAAATTTTGATTACATTTATTTAAATCAAGTTTACAAAAACTGGAACATACCTGTAGCTAGATCGTCGCTTTGACTTTGCCTCCTCTGTTGCTGGAGAGTTTGACCTTGACCTACTTTCCCTGACCTTTTCACTTTCCCGCTTCACGCTGCGTCTGCTGGAGACTGGGGTGCGGGGTGGGGTCGGGTTAGGGGTCTGCAGGGGCGTGACCCCGTAGGGAGTCACCGAGACAGGGGTGGTCACTCTGTTAGAGCAAAACAAAAATGATGATGTGTTGATAGTGTTCATAGATAACATCCATGTAAGTATCAAGACTTGGTAGCATGAGGTATTAATGTCAGACAAAATGTCTCATGTTGGGTCAACCAAGAATTTGGACTTTCATTAAATCTTTTTTAAAATTGAACAATAAGCATACAGTTAATAAGTCACCATTAAAAAGGGATACATGCTAACACAGGTCAAAATGAGACCTGTATTATTTAAATATTATATACCTTGATGAATACCCCTGTGGTGGGCCCTGGGATGGGCCCGGTTTTGGAGTCGGTGCCCGAGTCGCTGGAGGCCCGCTTGGACTCACAGGGTTAGGCGCTGCCATGGTTACCGGCGGAAACTTGCTTCTGTCGCACAGGAAGTGGCGGTGGAGGTTAGACTGAGCTTCCTGTTCGAGCTGTTCTGGACTGGTCATGATGGTCGTGTGCTTGCTGATGAAGCGGAGTGAGTCCAGGAAACCTGGTAAACAGGGATTGAATTAAGCAAGTTACAAAGGCAACTGGTTAAATTTGTACCGAGTTTGCTCAGATTATCGGTTTAATAGGCAGATTTGTAGCATATTGTTTGTCTCCAGAAATAATATTAAGAATTGCCTTTGTTGAACAGCAAACGGCATAAATGTGCTTAATTGCAGGTCAGAGTTATGGAACTTGGTCAGTGACCTCACACAATGATCCCGAAAAGATGTGTCAAGTTTCAAATATATGTCAGATCAGGTTCATATCAAAACTAGAGCTTTGTCACAGACGTGACGAATACCCCCACATGCCGCATTGACACAGAATATTTTGCATGTTGTCTTCACAAAAAACAGCGGACACCATGCTCAATGTTTAAAACGCACTTAGTGACCCCGTGACCTAGTTTTTGACCCGGCATTGCCCATGTTCGAACTTGACCTACACATCATCTAGCTACCAAGTGTGTTGAAGATCGGATGAAAACTACTTGAATTAGAGAGCGGACACCATGCTGAATGTGTAAAATGTACTACGGGTAAGTGACCCCGTGACCTAGTCTTTTGCCCGATATGGCCCATGTTCGAACTTGGCCTAGAGATCATGTATATAAAACTTCTGACCAAGTTTGGTGAAAGTCGGAAGTAAACTACTTCAATAAGAGAGCGGACACCATGCTCGATGTTTAAAATGGACTTAGTGACCCCGTGACCTAGTTTTTGACCCGGAAAGGCCCATGTTCGAACTTGGCCTTAAGATCATCTAGATAAAACTTCTGACCAAGTTTGGTCAAGATCGGATGAAAACTACTTGAATTAGAGAGCAGACACCATGCTGAATGTTAAAACCCCACTTAGTGACCCGTGACCTAGTTTTTGACCCGGCATGACCCAATAATCGAACTTGGCCTAGACATCATCTTGATACAACTTCTGACCAAGTTTGGTGAAGATTGGATGAAAACTACTTGAATAAGAGAGCGGACAACATGCTGAATGTTTAAAACGCACTAAGTGACCCCGTAACCTAGTTTTTGATCCGGCATGACCCTCATTCGAACTTGACCTAGACATCATCTAGATACAACTTCTGACCAAGTTTGGTGAAGATCGGATGAAAACAACTTGAGTTAGAGAGCGGACAACCAATAAGGACAGACTGACAGACCGACAGACAGACAGACAGACAGGCAGGCTCTCTCCTATATACCCCCCTAAACTTCGTTTGTGGGGGTATAATAATGTTACANAGTTTCATGATCCTAGGCCTAAGCGTTCTTAAGTTATCATCCGGAAACCATCTGGTGGACGGACCGACCGACCGACCTACCGACCGACATGAGCAAAGCAATATACCCCCTCTTCTTCGAAGGGGGGCATCATAAATTTCGAACATAAACATAGTAGCATTTGCACCTTTTCTCAGAGATTTCAAGGACAGTGTATTCTGGACCCATTCCAGAAAGATGCTGTTCACTTCCTGTTTCGTCTTTCTGTTCTCCATCGTTCGATTGTACGAGTCATACAGGGGTCTCATGAAGAAACCAAACTGAACGGGTTAAGGAAACAATTGTCTTGTTTTAGTTGGTCATACTGTTGTTAGAAGATTGTTAATGAACCATAAATGTTGTACACATAAAGGTAAAAATTCTAAAAAAATAAAAATAATAACTCTGGCCATCTAAATGTTGTTGTTTTTCTAAAAGCTTTACATACAAATTATTCCAATTTTTTGTTAAATGGAAAGAAAATCAAATATACAAGTTATATACAAGTACATAATTTAAGCTGTGAATATCATGCCTGAAATAGCCCCCCCCCCCCNNNCCCCCCCCCCCCAACCCAGCATGCCGCTTTGTCAAAGGACATAGACCTATGAGGTTTCACCTGAATACATCATATATTAATTAATATATGCCCTAGAAAAAATGTTAAGCATTAACCTTCACAAGGGAATTACGGGGAAATTTTCATTCATAAATTTTTATAGCTTAAACCATGTATGAAGGATACAATCCAGAACTTCCAGCTCTTCTTCGTTTCCTCTGTTACGTACTGGTCATACAGCGCATCCATGGCAACATCCTCTGCCGTGTCCAAATCTCGCTTGACCCCGTGCTGCGGCAACTGGTCTTGTAGAGTCCTGGAAAGTAAAACAACCTGCATGCTTTCAATTCATTCTCGAGAAAGTTAAGGGATAGATGGTATTGTTAATTAGGTATCAGGGGCACAAATATCTCAGAGTAGATTCTTTCCAACCCCAGGTAAAAGTTCGGACGATAAAAAATCAAATAAGCCTGGCACTGGGAAAACGGGGCTTAATGCATGTGCATAAAGTGCCGTCGCACTTAAAAAGCGGAAAATATTTTCCCTGATTAGCCCGTACAGTCCCCAAAAGCTAATATGGGATGACACTTTACACACATGCATTAAGCCCCGTTTTCCCAGAGCCAGGCTCATATAAATAATATGTTGAAATCTTTATTCCTTTTAAAAAATATTATGTCACAAAAAAAAGTTGTTTGTTATCAGTCAATAATGGGGTTGGATAAGAGTTTCCACTTCTGAGGAAAATATTTCACAGTTCCATGCATCAATCTGTGAATTGTGTTTGTTCGTGAACCCCTACCCATTTCCCATTCACACCCAACGTCCCAAATAGTAGTTCAAAAAGTCATGTTGTCTTGTATACATTTTTGTGCAAACTTTCAACCAAAGCATAATATGTATTCATCTGTTTATTACAACCATGTTCATAAATAGTTTCTAACTTAAGCTCAAAGCATTTAACACTTAACATCATATAAAATTATCTGTAACAGAAACAAATTATAACTACAATATTGTTTAACAATAACAAATATTTTGAGACTAAATGACTAAACAATAAAGTATATGTATATCCCTTTGAGTGCTGGAACCGGATTTTGAAGGTTTTTGCAAACAGTTTGGATCCAGATGAGACGCCACAAAACGTGGCGTCTCATCAGGATCCAAACTGTTTGCTATTCTGATAGTATTCTTTGAAAAAAATCTAAGAAAATGCTTATTTTAGAAATTCAGCAGACGACATTTTAGCAGACGACAAATTTCCCAGCATGCAAAGGGATATACTTATATACAATTGGTTGAATTGGTTGAATCTGAAACAAAATGATATATTAATGTTTTGAATGTAACACTCTTAAATACAATAAATTGTTACCTCAAATCCTGAAATCTAAACAGAGAATTAATAAAATCAAAGAAAATAAACAATTATATGTAGTGAATATATCAATAATGGCTAATACACATATTATGGCTAAAGTATTATACAAATTTAAATCATTCTGTACATTTATTAACAATATGTTTAACAAATTATAATGGAATTAAAAAAATATATATATTTGTGCAAAAGTACTTGATCAAATTAACCTTTATTCTTTGAAGATTTTTTTACCATTTCCAATTGCAATATTTGAAATAGGTTTTATTTTAAATTATAAATCTAAAAATTGTTTAACAATACAATTGTGTACTAGTGGAAAATAACACTAAAAATAATGAATTTTAACATTTTGCTGCACAACATAAAATTGTGTAGATCTTTATAAAGGTCATTTTGATCTAAGTACACAAAACAGTACACATAGATATCTGAGACAACATGACTTTTTGAAACTCAAATAAACCAGTCTGAAAAAGAAAATATCGGTTAGGTTTTTTTCAGCAACCACAAAAACAGCACCAAGCGAACTTCGGTATTTGTTCATGAACAGAACATAAGTGTTCTGAAGATTCCTCTTTTGGTGCAAATTTAATGGCAACTGTGATGAAAATTAACAATTTGAAACTGTATGTGAGGCTTCCGTAAAACATACCATAACATATGATAGCAAAAAAATATAACCTTCATTTTAACATTTGGAATTTCACAAAAATTTGACAAAGGCTACACAGAGAATACATAAATTGTAAAAAAAATGTCCTACAGTATGAGGAGAAAAAACAAAAACAAAACCAGATGACCATGTTACTCTTAGTCTAGCACAACTTGGTTAACCTCTTATTTATCAGACTAACTCCCGCACAATTTGTGGTTCTAGGCTCAGGTACTGCTTAAAAGTACCCCGGATACTCTTATTTATATTTCAATGTACCCCGGATAAGGAAAATACGCTTAAAGGCACCCGGCCATACACCAGGTTACTTTTTAGTATATTTTCTGTACCCCGTGTACTTTGTAGTAAACTTAAAAGAAAGGGTACTTTTAAGCAGTACTTGAGACGACAATGACCAATTGAGCATTACCTACATTGATGACTTGCATGGTACTGTTAATGTGGCTCGCCAACAAACGTTAAGTAACGAGTAACAAGGACGTCTATAGTTGAACTTACTGAATCTCGGTACCAAGGGTCTCAAGCTCTTGGCGCAGCGCCTCAATTTCTTTCTGAGCTCCGCCACAATCAGTTTTTAACTGTCGACAGTACTCGGCCGCTTAAAATACGGGAGAAGGTTCAAACATTTTGCATGGGGCCTCCAATGTATGACTGGAGACGCTACTAAAGATGTGAATGCGTAAACCTTAGGAACTACGGGAATTCTAGAAGGTTCTGTCATGTTTTCAATCCCATCGTGCAGTTTGAGGCATGAGGCGTAAAGCACGCTCGTTGATAATTTCAAAATATGCATGTTTTTTTGTAACTGCAAAAATTATTGTTGATGTTTTTTTTTGTTTATGCGCAAACTTTGAACGGGATTGAATGAGATGTCAAAGCCAGCCCTTACAACTACACAAAAAAAATGTTCAGGTGAAAATGGGGCTGGATGGTTTTGGATACCTACTTTTGTACAACATCGCCGAACGACTTTCTCTGCTCGAACTGGATTCAATCAGCGACGGGACGTTTGCCAACAAGGTGTCAAAACCTTTCTGTGAAAGTAAATTTAAAAAGAAAACTTATGAGAAATGTGCAACTTACAACAATAAGGTTAATTTATTCAACTGAAAATAAAAGTAGGTTTATTATAAGATTTATACACAATCAACCCAAATCAATATAGAATGTTTCATGTCTCTTTCTCAATTATGTCTGGAAATGCTGTAAAAAGCAAATTTCAACATGCACCTGTATCCTGTTGTCCTAATTTCTGATGAAATCAACATGCGTGTGAGAAAAATGTATCAACTGAACAGAACACATGCACACCATCTTGAAAACATTACAGTTATCAGGGTTTAGGCTTTTTAATTATGAACCAAATGTTATTTATTTATCTTGCAACCTATTTTTTTCAAACACAACACAATTTACCTTTCTTACCATTCTTCCACTTTGGGGTTATTGTTACCATTGGGTTAAATCTCAGATGGGCAAATTCCCTTAGCGGGTCTGAATCATTGTTTACAATTTGGCAAGTCTGTCTTGTTCAAAAACAAAAATGTATTAAGTAGTTTAGCCAAAACTATTATAAACAACACAAGAGTAGAAAGCAAAGGCATTCTTAATGTTGACTATTGACAAAACAAGTCATCTTATTTTGACATTGTTATTTACACAGAATTTTCTCTGTTATATAATATTAAATTGTATGTTGTGATGACATTTCAAATTCCTTTGCTTCCCAGAACAACAAACATATATACAATAACACCCAATGTAGGGAGCATCAATTTGACTGCGCAGATTTTTTCTCCCAACTGGACTCAAAAAGCAAACCTGAATCTTATCCCTGCGCTTATATTCAGCCTTGATGTGTGAATCTCGCTTGTGCCGCGGAATCGGGTTGTTTGGTCGACCGCACTTTGATTTCGTTTTTGGCCTCGTTCCAACTCCGTTGTCGTACTGACTGGTGTCGCTTTCGGT
Organism: Dreissena rostriformis; assembly: GCA_007657795.1. NCBI lineage: Eukaryota > Metazoa > Mollusca > Bivalvia > Myida > Dreissenidae > Dreissena > Dreissena rostriformis. Next base: position 23,856 of record VMBQ01005259.1, read on the forward strand.
TGCCCCTCCATTGTCCTCGGGGGACGAGGGCAATTCCAATGAAAGCTGATAGTTAGAAATACCAATTGTTATGAAGCTCACCAAGCATAACAGCATTATTTTGCAACAATTAGGGGGGGGGGAGAATGTATGGAACCCACCCGATTGATACAAAAAGTGTCTTTATAGAGACTTGTTCACATAATGGGGTATTTTTTTAATTGTGTCAGTAAATGCCTTAGATTACAATCTTGTAACTGTAGAGCTCTATTATTCAGGGTTCATACAAACATTTCCAAATGGAATTCAAGCACTTTTTAAGCACTTTTCAAGGTAAAAAAAAGTGAAATTCAAGCACTTTTCCTATTTGCAACTTTGAAATGTCTTTAAGTACTTTTTATGACAATGCTTACAAAGATGTATTTGAACATAGATAACAACTCAATGTCATTAAAAATAGTTGTGCTTATTTAATTATGAAGCATCAGCTGCATAATTCCCGTCAAAACCCGTACCAGAAAGACTGTAAACAAACAGTGGGTATCTCCTCAGAAAGGAGGAGCAATCAATATCATCGGATCGATATGACATGAAATTAGCTGAAAGCTTGGTAAGAATGAATATGGTTTCAACACTTTTAATTGTGATAATTTCATTTTCAAGCACTTTTCTAGCGAAATTCAAGCACTTTCTAAGCACTTTGCAAGGCAATGTTTGAAAATAAGCACTTTTAAGCACTCCAGATTGTTTTTAAGCACTTTTCAAGGTAAACCTTGATTTTCAAGCACTTTTCAAGGTCTGTATGAACCCTGTTATTATAACAAGAACATAATTAAAGAAAGCAAAAAAGAACAACGTTCTTCGCCATAAAGACTTGAACTACTTTCCTTTAGATAATAAGGCTATTGCCTTAACTGCATGACTATCCGGACTGATATATGTTTCAATGCATTTGATACTTAAAATAACTGGTCCCAGGTGACGTAACACAATTTTACAAAAACAATAGAAACATTCGAATTGTTCAACTGTTTCGGGTTTGAAACACTTTAAGTTTATCAGAGTCTCTGATTTTATTATTTTCAAATAATTATTATTCCTAAACGTAACTGTATTTCAGTATTTGTATACTGCTACTTTTCTCCATGATGAAAAGTGAATCTATGACAAAAAGTATGAAAAACTGTTGTTTCGAGGGAAGGTGAACAAGTCCCTTTAAAGGTCTTGGCTACCGGTAGTTGAATCTTTCATTATTTGACCTCCCTTGAAAATCCCATTTATTATGCCCCTGTATTCTTGCATACTGCTGTGGTCAAATTGCAGCAACCCTTATACGCAGATGCAGAGGAAACAATGACAAAAATCATTGATAGATTTACAGCGAAGAGAAAATAATTATTATAATAAATATTATAGTGTTGGATCACAACACTGAGTGGAATTTGGCATGAACATTCCTTAAACTAGCCTTTGGACAGGACCTTTGTTGCACACACACTTTTTTTTATAAATCTATTATGTATTATTCTTATACAACTTTTATTCATCAAAGCTATAATAATTATCAAGACTCTGTTTCTCTAGTTTTCCAGACATTCTACTGTACAAGGTAGTAAAATTAATTTTATTACAATCAAGCAGGCGTACACACTGAAGTCACATTTGATAACGCCAGATATTAGAGGCCCGCGAGATAACAGGAGATCTCCCGCAATTGTGCATGGATGTTTCTCATCTTTGAGTATTGATAGATCTTTGGTAAAACCCATATTACAGGCAGTTTTTTTTATATAATATGTGTGTGACATCAATATGCTACAACATATATTGTTATATCATATATCCATCTATTTTGTAAATAGAAATCCCCATTATAGAAGAATAAATAATCTTTACTAATTATAATGTGGATAGTTATTTATTATTTCTGCAATGTGTACAGTATGCTACCCAATTAATGATCAATTAAACTGTAATTATATTTTTCTACACGAGTTTTCAAACATTTATTTATCATTAATGATATCATTCATAAAGAACACAAGTTATAGCAAGGCCCACAATAAGATTGCCCTGATCTACTTATTTGTTCTCAGTGTTGTAATAAATGTCACATTGAACCCACATGCTCTATCACCGTGAACTTACAAGGTGACTGACGTCATTGTAAACTCTGCAGCGATTGGTTGTTTGCAAACAGCCGAACGGTAAATTTATGCAGCTATTGGACCAGACAGTAATCACGTGGCCCAATGAGGTCATTTCTATTTAGGATGTAGTACAGCCCGACTAGAGTTCTTGTTCGATTAGATAGCGAACACAAAGCATGTCTCAAATCAAAATAAAATACGTGGGCATGAATGAATTTTTAATTTGAGGCATTTACGCTGTAAACAATGGTCAAAACTTAACAAATAGTACCAGATAACGACAATATTCGCCATATCGAAACAAAATGTTGAATGGAAGTGTATTAAAAAGCCACATCGACGATAAACAACAGCGAGTGACCGAATTCGAAACAATTGACCGAATTTCGAAAGGTTCAAAACCAAGATCTAGCGCGATAAATATTACAAAAATTGTCAAAAACTATGTAACTAACCTTCCTTTCTCTCTTGATATCCCCATATCCATTATAAATCCGTAAATTTTCTAAACATTCCAAATCCAAGCCGACAGTCATTTCGGCTCGCATTATTGCGCGACTTGCTTGCCTTTCCCATTAATGTCGGAAACACTCGGTGATTTTCGGGTTACGGTAGTCTTTGTTCTATTTTTAGACTGTTTTATAACAAGCTTTGTAAAATGCTTTTCAAACTTGATTTCGTTTCGCACTCTTTTGTACACAATATAATAGGGTATTATTTTCATACACAAAAGACAAACTGCAGTATCGTTCTTATATAACGGGTATTCTTAATCTATTAGTATTTGAATAAAAGAGGATCATGCCATTATATGAAGGCCCGGAATGTGTCCAAGTATTCGATGATAACAAGACAAAACGTATCGACAGAGCATGTCCAGACTCGCGAATCTTAAATGAAACATGATGCAGTATCGACATTGTGCAGAATGTCAGACAGTCTATGTGTTTGTGTACAATAAATGTGTATGAGTGACACATATAAAAATTCAATGTCGGTATTGCCTATTTATCATGATTGATTTAGAAGATGCGAGTACAGTAAGAAGGCGTTCTGTGCGTGTACAGTTAGATGGTGTTCTGTTCTGTTAAGTACACCTTATGTACAGTTAGAAGGCGTTCTGTTCTGTTAAGTACACCTTATATTACGACCATACAATATATACGTTAAATCGGGTTTCAAACAAGACATTTTTAATTACATATGTTTCTCCAAACCAGAACCGGCGAAATTATTAGAACAAAATAAAGAGTTCTTTGCTGTGTGCTGCATCAAATTTAAACAAACGAAATACCAATCCTTTCTAGGACAAATGCTTTACATATATTTTTGGTTATTGATAATCATCAATCGAAATCGTGTTTTTTTTTATATAAAGCGCTTGTAACGCTTTTCATCGATAATTTTGCAAAAACGTTTAATACACACATCTATAGCGTTTTAAGTACTCTTCAAATTCATAAGCATAAATGGTGTAACCTTTGCATCTATAGAGGCCACGGACTTGAACCACCAGACAGGCACTTTTTTAAATTTAATCTTTTCCTTGTTATTATTTTGTTAACTGTTCCAAATATTAGAGTTTTGTAAGTTATTTCAAATAACATTAAAAACATATCAATAGAGAAAATTTTCGGCGTTGATTTCGGTTTGTGTTGATGAAAGATAATACATAATGAAATTTTAGATCGTGAATGCCTTTTTTCTGGACAGTTCTTAGCTGCTTCACTCCCATTCGTTAGTGTGTGTTTCGAAGCATGAGGTCCTTTCGTCTGAGACTGCATTATATGCGGACCTGGTTAGCACGCCTGACTAATTGACTTACTAGAATCACGAAAGTTGGGATGACTTTTGAATTAACCTGCAATGTCCAGCTAACTATTTTTTCAATGAAAACAGAGACGTAGATGTACGTCTCTGATGAAAGGCATTTTATTGTGTAGATGTCTTCTGCTGTGGTGGATACCCGGAGGAAACCTCACAGTTCGGTATGGTGACCACAAACCAAATATTACACCCTCATCAATTACGTGGTGTTGCGCCAGTCTTGTCGGCTTATTTCTCATTATAATATACTTTTGAACATACATCTATAGATAAAACACACACATACTCTGTGAAAATAAAATGAGAACATATAAAAAACAGGCCTAACACGAATCATCCATACATATTAAAATACATGTATAACTGTGTTTAATTATTGATCTATGGTATTTTTTTTTACTAAAACCAAAATTCCATTTATTCATTCGGCCCTACTGGCGAGAAATTTTCTCAAGAGTTCAGTGGAATATAACAATTAAAGGGCGAGTAATTTTCTCAAGAGTTCATTGGAAAATAACAATTAAAGGGCAACATCTGGGCTGCACGTTTACGCCAAAACAATATGCACAACTGTGAACAAGTACCTCTAAAGGACATCACACAACTATTATGATTTAAGTATTTATTCACCTGACTATAATGAAATCATTTGTGGTTCTGGTGTGTGCTTTTCTTATCACTTGAAGATGATGTTTGTATGTTTATGTCCTGTCTCGATGTAATGCATTGACTATTTATCGGTCTCGAAACTGCATCTTTACAAAACTGTTTAGAGTTTGAGGGGAATTTAGTTTGTTATATATATTGAATCTGAACATATATGCAGTACATGCAGTATTGTTTATGATACGGCTATACAGCTTTTGCTTCAGGTTATTAGGAAAACTATCTTTAAAAATATGGAACACTAAATTAGGGTATAAGATTGATAGTTTATTATGTGTAACCGGTTATTATGAACTCGGTAACAGTATTTATGTCCTGTATCGTAAGTTATTCCAGTAATTGTTATAGTAAAGTTAACACTGTGCTTGTTTAAGATATCACAGAAAGTTCAAAAAAGATTCATTATGATATGTGCTAGACACGTTCTGTCCGAGATACAACTGTCATATCAGAGAGAGGAATATTTGAACATAATCTTCAATTTGCTTTTTTTGCAGACGGCTTGAAGAAAATAGCAATTGCTTCGCACTATTAATGTTGACCTAGCACTTGCTTGGCGCATTCTCCATTTAGAAAGATAAATAAGATTGAAATGTTTCTATAAATCACTTACAACTTATGAATTATTATTTTAATATATCTTCTTTTTAGGGAGGTTTTACAAGATATAACGCAATGTGTGAAACTAATTTTTTATTGTAATACACGTGTATACTTAATTGCTTATACAGACGAAACAGGTTCGACAAACATAGGCAATGAACCACAATTTTAGAGTTATGCTTGTGTCTTTGTTTATAATCGAATCAGCGTTTTTATAGGTATAAATGTTGGCATATAAGCTTACATCAACTGACTAAGTCATTTTGTGTTGACTTTCATCAACATTTTACAACTGTTTTTCATGGATAGGCACTTGTTACATGCCTTGAAATAATTGTTCTTTTGTTGGTGACGTCTTTTAAGCTGGTCTATTCCAACAAAGAGTGAGTAACTAAGACAAATTCGTCAAAATCTAAAATGAGTTACATACAAATAAGTATTTCCTCATAAGTATATAATCTTTACAATGTTATCGCAAGTTAAAGTTCTACGTCCTAGAGACTAGGCACACAACAATGAAAAATAATTAAAGTTATATAAACCGTCGTTAATTTGGCAGAAAAGTTACACGCGAGCATACATCCTCAAATATTCGAATGAGGTATGCTTAGACATATTTCCATGCTGTCTAATAAGTTATACGCGTAAGAAAATTAAGAAAAAAGTGTACGCTTTCCCGATACATCACACATTATAGGATTATTCCATATTGTCCGTAAATTAATCTAAGAGGATTTGTATCACGGTTGGCAGGGTACCGCCAACGTAACATTTATTAATTAAGATGCACGTACTATATATCTGATTGTATTAATACGCATCAGTTAACGCTCACTGTTTAAGCTACTAAAATATGTGTTCCTCATAAAAGTTCACGAAGAACAAAATTGTAAGTCGTATTTATTTAGCCGCAGTTGATTGATCAAAGTCAGGAGTTGAGACTTAATACGAGTGTATTGGTTCGTTATTGAACGAACACAGGATACATAATAACACACGGATACATAATAACACAGGATACAGATTTACACGAACTCAAACTCTAAAGTCGCCGAATTAAATTATACACATTCATACTGGCTGAACTATATTGTTGTATGTAAAAGATAATCGCAACATACAACAACATTGATTGAATTTTTCCTTTTATGGCGAACCAAAACTTAATGTTCTAGAAGCTGGTAGTTGGGTTGATTTGCAACATAAACCACGTGCTTCATTTGTCATTTTCATATTTTTTTTTGCAAAACTTTATAACATCCTTCAAACTCGAAGTATGTATGATAAATACTGGGACAGCGAATGTTATATTTATTATATAAAATTAAAGCATATTGAGAGAGAAACACACACATGTCAGTGTCAATATGTATCCCTTGTCAGGGGCGTAGATAACCTCCAAACATTGGAGGGGCGGTCCAGTTTCTGTACTGGGAACATAAAGGGGTTAGTTTGAGAGGGTTGTCCTCTCCCGTGGTTCTGAATTTTTTTACAATTACAATTAATATGGTGCGTTTTAGGGGAACTTTCATGTTGATATAAATGCTCGATTTTTGTCTCATTCTCGGTTTGTCATGAAATCAGTTTGTCCAATGCTTCCGCCCACGACCCAGAAATCTCAACAGTTATTATTTTCTTTCCAAAAACTCGTGCTAATTAAAATATAAAATTAAGTAAATGTTTGTGTATTTTAATGACAGAGTATAACAAGTGATATGAGAAATACATGTAATAACATTAACATTACATTCACAACACATATATTTTATTACTGATGGACATATTTAACACCTGAAATGGGAAGACGCAAGGTCCCGGCTCTGAAAAGAATAAATGTTTTGTTAAATATTAATGAAAATAATAAAAAACATTATTAGGCAACATTTTTTTTTACAATACGAGTATTATTTGTATGTTGTGTCTTTTTTTTAAAATTTCGTTTGTATTTATATCGACTTTAGGTTCGTAAAAGATAAGAACGATCGCAAATTAAAATTTAATACTAATATACATTCCTCATCGTAGTGGAGCCATGTGAAGGAATCAAACCAACTAGATTGGAATGAACGCTGTT